>NCSJ02000123.1:0-119794 GCA_002812745.2 Scytalidium lignicola
CGCGGCCGTCGTTGGAGCGACGAGGCAGCTCCTCCTCAATGTCAGAGAGGACCTTTCGAGACCCCTCACCATTGAGGAGCCAGGCTGTGCCGAGTGCTCCAGATGCACCACCAGTTCCTGCGATTCCGAAACACATCAAGACCGATGCCCCCGCGAGAGCCTCACGACGAGCTGCAAGTATAGATGCGCCGCCGACCCGCGTAGCATCTCCACCTCCACATCCTGCTAGCGGACGGGGAGCCAGTTTGGGACCCGCCGTGCCAGCACACCCGGCTAGGAGACCCGGACATAGGTTATCACATTCGTTGGAGCTAACAGGCACAGAACGTAGAGGGTCCGTTAATTTTTCATACCCTACATTATCACGGCCATATTCCATGATGGCCCTGGTGGAAGCATCACAGCTAACAACTGACTCACCGCAAAGGCCGACGAATCCGCCAACGATCCGCTCCTCTAACAATCAAAATCTAGTATATGATCCTAACACGAGAAGCTTCTTACCAGCAGCACAACTATGGGCTATCGAACAGCGCGTGCAGGGTGCGGCGAATAAACCGGTTAAGAAGATGAAGAAGATTGCACCTAAGGAATCTACGGGGACGCACTTTGCTGCTGGAACGGTTGGTGGGAGGTTGAGAGGGACAGAGGTAGATGCCATGGAAGCAGCAGCATCGACAACAGCTTCGTCGTCGCCACCACCACCACTACCACACCCGATGAAATCCGAGTCAGTCTCACCAGAAACCACTGCTCCACCGCCGAAAACAAGAAAGAAAAAAGCGATAGTTAGTGATTCAGGTAGTGAACAGGGGTCATATATGTCAAATCCATCAGATGCTGAGAGCGAAAGCTCAATACCACCATATTCAGCAGTCGCGCATCGACCTGGTGTACCATTGCAGAAAAGGCCATCTGTAGTACACGAAGATAGGGAGCAGGAAGAGGCCGAAGGTGAAAGCCAAGTACACCAGCAAAAGGCTCGAGTAGAGGAAGTCAAGCAGGCGGATATCAAACCACGGCTCGTTACTCCAGAACCACCGGCGCCGACTCCTGTGGGATTAAGTCGCGATAGCACGCTAGTACAACCTCCGCATCCACAGGATGATGAGCAACCAAAGCCAGCCAGCGAGCCTGCAGTCGCCGCCCATGAAGAAAGTACAAGGTCCGAAACGAATGGAACAGAACTTACACACAAAGATAGTTTGGCAGCAAGAGTTCACTCTGTCAGCCCTCCTCGAACACACTTCGCAAGGGCACCCGAGAGCTTATTAGTAGTACATTCTCCTCCTCCACGTTCAGTCTCGCCTCGCAAGTCAGCGATGAAGAATTCGAACTCTCCTAGGAACATGTCACCTGTAGGTAACGGATCAGACGGTCGAGGTTCTAGTCATGAACGAAGTCCCTCCTCACTACACATTTCCTCAGGAATGGATTCTGATGAGCAACAAATCCAAAGAAAGAAATCGGTACGTGTTAGCTTCGATGAAAGTAGTAATGTTGTCCTTGGCAGGTCAGGCTCTCCTATTTCTCCAGAGTCCCCTTCTTCGGACACATCGCAGTCGAAACGATCATGGTTTGGTTTTGCACGCAAAAGAGGGAAGGGAATGTCACATATGGATGATGATGATGACGAGATCATGAAACCCCGACCAGCGTTACCATCATTTGGTAGTGTCCGCGAGAGGAAGCCTCGTGAAAACCTTGAAGATCGACCGCTAGTGAAGCCACCACAGCCAGTGATAGATTCAGCTGGAGGTACTCCTCCACTTTCTACAGAGCATAGCAATAACAGCAAGGAGTCCTTTGAGGAACCCTTTGAGGAACCCTTAGGCCAATCTAGCGACCACGCCATAGGTGGTATTCTTGCTCAGGACTTTGGTGCAAAGGAAAATGCCGATACATCGAATGCCATGGATCCATTACCACCTCAAGTTACATCCGTTGAAGGGAGTGGTTATGTCTCAGATGATGGTAGCAGTATACTCAGTGTAGATGAAAGGAAGCACATGGAACATCAAGCTGAACCCAATGCTCCCATTGTTGTCGCAGAGTCCGCTGCTGATCTCTCCAAAGGTTACTATGGCGAAGCACACAAACCATTAGGCCCTGTGAAGGAAGAAACACCAACCACTCCACCTGGTACAAGCAATGGCATTATACCGCAGATTAATATCCTCCAAGCATCACCTACTGTAGAGGATAATCTGAAGAAAACAACGGACGCATCACCACAGCCTACTGCGGAAGATGAATCTTCAGAGGACGAATGGGTTTATGTCCCAGGACAATGGGGTGATGATGACAGTATTGAACAGGGAGCCAACACCTCAAATACCACCGCCACGACACCCGCTTCTGCCGGAATTGCGGAGCCACCGGGTGAGCAGCAGCAACCTAACGTTCCGATTTCAAGCATCTATACCTACCCTTCAACGATTGCTGAGGAGACGGAAGATTCTGATGAAAGCAGTGTATATAGCGATGCTGCTGAAGACTTATCTGACCTTCAAGGTGATGGGTTTATGTCGCTGGATGCAGTGGTTGATAGCCCTATCGATGTGAATAATGCTCTACCGGGTCTAGCAATAACTACGCCGCCTGACAGTCCCGCCGTTAGATTAGCAGCTGTGGCACCAAAGGCTACAACTGAGGAAGCTAGTCAGCCTCAGCCTCAGCCTCCAGTAGGACCAGGCTGGGATAAGGCTCAGCTGTATTGGAGTAGTTTGACTACTGAGACGAAACGAGAATTGGAAAAGAAGGCTCAACAAGAGACAAAGGACGTCCCAGAAAAGGAGGAGCAAGAGAAGCCAGCACCCAAACCAAAGAAAAAGAAAGCTGCATCTACACAACCTATATCACAGCCGCCTAGGGAGAGAAGTTATATGATCCAGCCTGGTGCGAAAGCTCCACCGGAATACACTCCTACCATGCGGACATCGATGCGTCCTGAGCCTCAAGGCCCTGTGGAGTCGCACATGCGATCTACTATGAGAGCAGAGCGTCCTGCGCGGTCTTCCATGCGTTCTCCCCCACCACCAGTACAACAATCTCATCCCAGGGGTGCTCTCCAGAAGAAGAACCGACCAATGTCATATGCCGCACCGGAATCTGAATTGGCGACGTCCGCAGCAGCAGCAAGCAGCCACGCGAGAAATTTTTCAACAAATACTGCAAGGACCACACCTGCGATAAAACCCACTTCGTCTACACCATCTCCAACACTTCGGCGTAGAGGCTCTGCCGATAGTGACAGTAGCTTCAAGCGAGCAAGACCATCCAACGAAGGTATGGGGATGCGACGTACTATGCGTGGATCTAATGACATGGCCAAGGGTGGGCGAGCGCAGTCACCTATGGGCTCAGGACGGTACAGTTTGCGATCATTGTCTCCGACAGAGCCCACAGCGCGTCGCCCATTTAGCGTCAATAGCGGATCCCAGCTCACTCAAGGAACAATGCGCCGCTCAATGAGAGATTCCTACGATGCACCTACCTTGCGTGGTAGCCCCCAGTCCGGCTCAAAATCCCCTCTCCTCAGTTTTGGTAGATCCTCAGCAAAGCTGGGAAAGACAAAGTCAGGCGGGCCACGCTCTAGCAGATTCGTAGACTCGAGTGACGAAGAGGATTCGAGACCTGCCTTCTCAAGTCGTTTCGTAGATTCCAGCGACGAAGAGGATGATGATGAACCAGCTGCATCCCAGCCTTCTTCCATGCCTAGAACAATGCGCAGTACCCCCTTGCGGTCCATTCCTCAACGACGGGGAGTTGAAGATGAAGATTCTTCTGATCTGCCAGATAGCGATGATGAGAAGCCCGCTCGGACTAGAGGCTCTATAAAACTGGCAAAGGCACGACAAACAAACGGTGCCACGACTCTCACTAAACAAGGTAATACTCTCGCCTCAGGATCGCTTCGTCGCTCTGGTTCTGGCCGAGAGACCATGGGCATTCATCCCACTAGCCCTACTATAACGACGGTAACAGCAACCGCAGCACGACCTAGCAAGAGCGGTTTTATATCATCGATCCTCCGTCGGAAGAAACCAGATCCAGCATCGAAGGTCCACAAGATAGATCTCGAGAGTGCAGCTCGGAGAGATACGCCATTGGAAAGGAGCAAATCAGATCTTGCGCTGCTGAAATACGGAGGTGATGGAACTGGGAGCAAGATGCATAGTCCCAAGTTACAAAAGAGGAATCCATTGGACGCGTGGCCTCTGCCTAATGAGTCTCCTGTGCAGAGTGGAGTTGAGACTGAAAGACCGACTACGGCTGCCGTGGATGAAAGGCCAGTGTTGTCGAATGGAGTTAATGGAACGAATGGAACGGCGAATGTGATGGGCGAGAGGCCGGCATTGGGAACTAGGAGATTTACAGCCACTGGCCTTGTAAGTGCTGATACAGCAAATACTCTTGCAACAGGAAGGAAAAAGAAGAAGTTCCCTGCATTGAGGAGGATGTTTGGATTGGATGATTAGACATCCATAACACGAACACACAAGTTGTTTCCTTTTTTTAATGTTTTTTTTATCATTTGGCTTTTGTGATCTTATGGGTCGGGTGGAAAGGAAAGGATATCAAAAGAATGGCGTACACATTCGAATAAGGAGATGTATTGGCAACCTCGCCACAGATTTTCCTTCTTCTTTTCTCTTGTTTATTTTTCAAATCTTTTATTTTAGTTTCCTATTTTAAGTTCATGCTGCTCCGGTTGACAACGATCTCGGTAGCAAGGGGACATAACAGTTAGGGTGGATATCGGATTTGGGCTAGGACGAAACATATACCTGATGATTAAACATCATCATTTCTTTGCTTTTGGAGAGGGTTTTTTTACGCTCTTTCACTTCTTGTAGATATTTTTAAGGTGTATTAATTTTACTACGCTTAGATCCAAGCGGTGGAGATGCCAATACTGGCAGTAGAGGAGGGGAAGTTTGGTGGCGTGTTGTTCTTTGATACGATATACATATATACGTTGTAGTATGGAATATTTAATGCATAATTTCGGTCATATATCGTCGTAACTTTAGAGAAATGTCCAATTCTCTTGCCAGATTTAGATTTTCTTCACTTATTCTTGACACCTTATGTATATCCCTAAACCTACAATAACACCCATACAACGGGGGGGAATAACTCAATCCCAGACCTGCCTACAACTAATATTCAGCCTCTTCCGTTCCATAAACCCTTTCCATCTCGCAAAGTCCTTGTCTCTTCCTTCAAGCTTAACAGCAGGCCAATCACGCAGCCACTCAGGACATGTGCCCGCCATAACCTTGGGCATCGCATGCCATGCGAATCGTGTTTCCCCAGCCATTTGAACCACGTCGCCGGAACGGACGCGAATGATTACCATTTCCATTTCTCGCTGGGACTGTAGCCCGTCCATGTGGTCTCTTGCGTCTGGGTCTGTATCTGCATTTGAATTTGCGTTTCCGTTTCGGTTCTTTACATTATCACCGTTTTGCCTAGCATCATCTCCTCCTGCACCTTCTTCTTCCTGCTTATTCTTATCCTTATATCTAGCAATAATAAACAACCCATCACATCCCAAACTAAAACTTGCCAATCCCCTCCCGCATTCCTCGCTGACATCCCGATGCACCGGCATGTAGTCCTTTGGACTGTACAATAGTACAACACCGCTTTCGGGCGTGAAGTCTCCGAATAGAGAAGTCACTAGCGTGGCGATGTCTGAGGGGAAAGGGGTGGGTGTTTCGCGCGGATAGCGCCGGGTTGGCCAGTCGTATTGGGAGCCGATTGTTAGATAGTGGAGTTTTTTGTGGAGGAATTGGGAGATGTGGAGGGGTTTTATGGTTGTAGGGGTGTGGTGCGGGTTGAGAGTTGAGTTTGAGTTTGAGTTTGAGGACGGTGAGGAGGAGGCGAGTTGTTGTTGTTGGGATTGAGGTTTTGGAGTCAGTCTGTCTTTTTCGGATATGGAGCTTTGGGGACGGGTGAAGAAGGAGGTTGGATATTGTGAGGCTATGGAGGACGATTTCTTAAGGCTATGAGGGTTAGTTTATTTTTGCGATGGCTAGAGTAGGGCTGAGAGCGTAATTACCTGGATGATGATGAATCATCTGACGAGTCCGTTGGCGGTTCTGGATATGGAAGGTCATAATTGGTGTGTAGGTTTGTTATATGGAGAGGGTTGGAAAGATCTCGATGAAGGAGCTTATCCAGGAGAATGATTTGGGATTCTGGTGGTAAGAGTGAGGGGTAGAATCTTAGGCCTTCATATCTTCCATTAGTATACCTTGTGGAGTGTATAGCATCTTATGTTAGAATAATAAGACTTACCATGGAAATCAACGTGCTCATAGACAGTGCAATCTTCAATCGATTTAATATCATCTTCCCTCAGATCTTTCTCTTTCTCTTTCTCTTCTATTCCGTGAAACTTAAATGCCCTTTGAGCTGCAGCTATAGTTTCTTTGGGCACAGTCTTCACTGGTCGGATTTTCTCCTTTTGAGCAGTGCTTAAACCGCGAGTAAAATCTACGATCTCTGGGATGATGCCTACCTCCTCATCACTCATCCTTTGGTACTTCTTGAAGGCTTCACATATGGCCTGAGGCGGTATGGCATAGATGTCATGGTGGTGTCGTTGTCCAGCCTGTTACATTAGAATGAGCTCCGGACATGTTAAATAAAGGAATAAATGAACAGTATATTTAAGAATGGAAAAGAGAAAATAATAAGAATTACCTACGCTGCTATCATTTGATAGATCCATTTCAAGGAGCTTGGGATGGGTTGCAGTTCCTGAATGACGTACACCACAAAATCCGAACACCTTTATAGGAGTTCTTCTTTCAGAATGTGGCCAATGAAGTATATTACCTTGAAGATATCTCCTTTTTAGCAGCTGTGGAAGAATCATCGGGATATTTGAACTTTGATTGATCGTGCCATTGATTATGCATAAAAATATTCTTAAGCGATTTTAGGTTTTAGCGCCAAGAAATGTTAATAATATTTCATGGCTGTTCTCCTAGCATTTATTTCATGACATAAATATTTAGAAGNAAAAAATCTTCTTAAAGAATTTTGAATACACAGGATATAGGGTTATAATGTTGAAATACTAGATTACTTGGTGTACTCGAGGGAATCGAAGCTCCCAAGGGCCATTTACCCTACAACCGCTGGATGAGAATCATTGAGATCCTCAAAGAAAGAAGGAAAAGAGTACTAAACCAAAAAGCAATAAACAAAAGAGTCAAACTCTCCTTTGCCTGGCTCTCCTTCTCGACCCTTCAACTATCCCTAGTCCGGTCACTAGAACAGCCAGCTCCCAATCGCTCCATTCCTGATTGCTCTCCTTACAAGGATCACTCATAAAATCCTTGCGAATGTAGAACACGCCTCTTCTCCTTGTTATAAACCTTTGTGTTCCATTGTAAACAGCGAGCGGCTCATTCTGTTCCTGTCCACTGTTGCCCTCCTGACTCGCAGATGTTAACTCCAAGTCANGCTGATCAGCCAATATCCATTCACTAGTCCGCTGCCAGATATACGTTCTCCTTTCCCTCCCAGCTCCAAACTCAAACTGCCACGTCCCGTGAGTCCAGTTACTTGTCTTTCTCAGACCTTCCCAGACGACGTCCCTACTTCCAGGGCTGGAAATTGGATCACCCAATCCAAATGTATTATTTCTGGCCCAGCCGAGTTTGAAGACTGCGAGGATCGGACCTTCTTTATCAGATTTCCGAAGTGTCACGGATGGTTTACCGGGTGTGAAGGTTGAGTTTTGAACGTAAATCTGTGGGCGGTTGGTGGTAGAGTCTGAGGACAATGTTAGGAGGATATTTATTGCGTAGGCGTTTTCTACGAGGATTTCGTGGTAGAAGGATGGATCTATTTGTAGTTGAGACGATAGACTAGTGGAGACGTGTGTTTCATCTGAAGTGGTTTCATTTGTCTCTTCATTGCATTCCCTTTTTTTGGCCATATTTGTAAACAGCAAATGTATCTATTTGCTGTTCCTTCTCTGTATTATCATATAAGTTATCGTAGATAGAACCCATAGAATGCCGGCAATGGCAATTTAAAGAGTGTATGTATATATTTTCATATGAGAACATAATACGGAGCATTTCAATAATTCCCCGCTTCACTTCATCTTGGTGACTTCATTCTCGAGCGAGGCTGTGCAGGAGGTATAGCTTGAAACATTTTGTACGTGATTGGACTGAACAACACTAAGGTGTGCGGAGGATTTGGCCTTGGCGATGCTTCTACCAATGACTTCAGCAGCCAACTTTCTTAGACCAATACTGCTGCTTACATGGCGGATCACAAAAAGTGCCACTGGATCCACGGATCTTGTTATAAAAGGCACCCTTTCATTATCTACATAAGACCGGACATTAGTTTTACCGTATCAAACCGACGGCCATGGAGAAGCATCTGCTCTTCAGATACCAATATCAAACTCATACTGTGATCAATTGGTTACACGGTAGACATAAGAGACGCCGTTATTATCTCACCGTATCCCTTTCGCAACTTTCCACCTGCTTTTCCATTGAAGCTTATTATATACGACCATACTCTGAAGTATAGTGTGGACCACCGCACCTACTTCTCTGTCTGTGAGTATTTGGTATTTATAAATTTTGGGTTATATGGGTAGCAATGGTGAGCTAGGAAAGGCGCGTTACGTTCACTGGGGAGCTGGTGAGTTAGTAAACCTTTAAGATAGGAAGAGAGGAGGTAAGTTACACACTGATGCTCTACTAATGTTCATCAATATATTATATATTATTATTCTTTTCTATAGATAACAATAGGATGGTATCTTCATATTACACAATCGACAAACAAAACCGGCCACTACTACCACTGCCTGCATATTGAAGAAGGAGAAAGTGGATTCTTGGAATGATCTAAGCCACTTGAACCATCTATGGCTTTAGATCCGAGATTATGAAAAGGCTTACTGACACAGGATTATACCTAAGGCTAGTGCACCAACAAAGACTCCCTGCAAAGTTAGTCCCTTACTCGCAGCAGTACCCCCACTACTCCTATCACCTGTAGCGCTGGCCGCAGCATAGGTGTAGTAGAGACTAGCAGCTGTTTGAGTGCCTAAAACATTTGGAGCAGTGGTACTGGGGACATTAGCTGCTGAGTTAGTCTTCGCCCAGTCTTTTATGAATGCATAGAACTCCGTAGTCTGCGGATTCGCAGCACAGTAAGAGCTTGATACTGCATTCACATAGCTCTGTGGGAACCAGTGATAGCCTTCTCGAGTTAGTCGAATAATTAATGACAGATGAAAGAGGCAACAGTCATGACAAAGCTCTTGAGCGCGCTTTTCTTGAACTAAAGTGAATGACGTCTAGACAAAGATAACAAGACATACCTTCAATACCGCCATGTTGCCTGAAGCATTCCATGCAGCCCAAAGTCGAGTCAAAATAGGGATATTTTTCACAATAACATTGCTGCTGAACATTGAACTGATCTGAATAAGGTTGCAAACCAGCGAATGTGCCGTTCGTGTTCTGAAAGTAACAATTCGCGTTGATGGCTGCTTCCCGCTTGCAGGGCGCTTCGTTAATCTGGTAGGTTGGTCTTGGAGTATTGGATGAAGATGCTGTGCCATCTCTCTTGCGGAAATTATGGTGTGATAAAGGATTAGCTGGCAAATAGCATTCGTTGTAAAGATCGATGTCAAGATCAGTAAGACCGGAGTCTTGTGCTGAAACAAGGGCAAATTTAGAAAGGTAAATGCCGTTTGGGAAAACAGGGTACTCGTCTGAGCCCGTATACGCTGCTATACTGCTTGAAGATGTGCTGCTGCCAAAGAATGGGTCAAATGCATAGGATGAGGTCGCGCTAATAGAGATTGTTGGAGTTGGAGACGCAACTGCGTTTTGCCGAGGCAGATTCATTGCTAAAGGAATGTGTAGGCCCTAGGAATTCTGCGCAGGGAAAGTATCACAGATCTTTCCTTTCCTGCGACCTATTACTCGTACAGAATAAAGATATGATGTTGGATTGTCGTCAGTCTCCGATTCGTCTTGGCTTTTGGATGATTGGTTGGTGATTAGTCATCAGTGAGGGTCTAGGCTTCGATTCTAGGTAGTCAGAGCATCCCCGAGCAGTACTTTACTTTGATGGAACGATGAGACTGAATTGGATAGAATTATTTCAATTATACTATGTGCTGACTGCTAGCTAATCGGCAAAGAGATACGATCTCCAATGCACTGCTCTCCCAATTCCTCATCACAATTCCAGTTATACTCATACAACACTAACGCCGTTGCATGTGCGATTGGGATACGCAAATGCTACCCTTAAGTGCCGATAGTGGACAAAGAAGGAGCAAACAAAGAAAAGGGGTATCATGTTCATGTATCAGTCTAAGGCGCATAACGCCAAAGAATGTGCAAATGTTGTCGATTTTACAAATCACGGCTAAGTTAGGATGCTTATGGAAGCTACCTCACAACGTGACGCCTTCGAGTAGTAGGACTTTGGACTTATCGTCTAGGAATTTAGCACGGTGCTGGGTGATCTCCGAGGCGATTGTCTCAAAATCTCGTGTGTTCTTCACTCTCATCTGGGTGAGAACTTCTCTTAAACCCATGACATACTTTGATCGCTGGTCTCCGGTGAACTCGTCGGGTGACCCGAGGTCCGTAAGTATAACGTCATCTAAATTTCAGTCAGCCAAAAGGACGAAAGGGTTAGAAAGAAGTGAGCTCAGATATATGCTGGCTATAAGTAACCGACGCACCAGGGAGCCCCATATCTCTGAAATGCTGAAGCTCGCATGTAGAATCGTTACATATTCCTCCGGCCAGTTCATAACGACATAATTGCTTATTTAGGTCAATCTTATGGCTATATGTCAGGGATCTGAAACCACCAAGGGCTTGTTTCTTAAATTCGGGGTGGAATCGAAATGCCCGGAAATATCTCAAAGGGCTTAGGTATGGGGTGAAGAAGGTATTGCCAGTAACAGGTTCTTCAAATGGTTTCTAATTTTTTTTTTAGTACACGATCTAGTAGATGCCAAATTGCCATACCTTAGCAGGTAATGATGCAGCTCTATTCTCCACTGGTAACGAGTCTGCAAGGCTGGCCTCACTTATCTCATCAGTATCCGATATCTCAATTGGTAAATCTATTGAGCTGCGGTCCTCTTCAGATTGTTGAACCATGGACTTGGGCGGTGCAGGGCTAAAAGGAGGAGAAACCGGAGGCGAGGTCCCCGAAGGGGTATCACCATCTGGAGTAGCTTCGGGAGGTTCATATATATCAGATCCGGTATCTGGGATGTCAGTAGTCTTGGATTCGTTTAAATGTGAGGTCACTGGGCTCTCAGCTCTTGTCTCCATTTCAGGGACAGTCGGAAGTATCTCGGGATCGTATACATCTTCCATATCTACATCTGACTCCCTCGTATCCTGATTTACATCCTCTACTTGCATGTGTGTTTGGCCTGTCGTTTCTAGAGTATCGCTTTTCATGGAGGTATCCTTGGATGCATCATAAGTTATCTCTTGGCTTGTTTCGCTCGGTTCAGCACTATGATCTACCGGGCTCTCTGAGGCCGCAGAGGTAGCATCTGAAATGGATGGAATAATTATGGTCTGCTGTTCATTAACTTTATCAACTGGAACTGTAACCTCCGCTCGAGTATTCATCTCCGGCGTCGTCGATTGTAGCCCAATATCTCGCTTTACTGGCGTTGGGGTAATATCGTTGCTATGAGCCGTGTCTTCGGTGAGTGAAGACGTCGGATGAAAGATATCTGTGAAGTGAGTTATTTTGATACATCTGCGCAAAGCTATATTCTCTCAAGATTGGAAGAATCTATTAATCTAGAGTCGTCCACTCGGGGAGTAATCGCCCACATACCTGTAATATTATCTTCTCC
This sequence comes from Scytalidium lignicola, assembly GCA_002812745.2. Taxonomy (NCBI): domain Eukaryota; kingdom Fungi; phylum Ascomycota; class Leotiomycetes; genus Scytalidium; species Scytalidium lignicola. The sequence continues at coordinate 11,909 of NCSJ02000123.1, forward strand.
CTTTTCAATTGATGCAAGCTTATCTTTCTGCAACTGAAGCTGTTCTTCTGCCTCTTCACCTAGCCTCTCCATTTCTTCTGCTAGACGACTTTTGTCTTCGAGGCTCTTTTGCACAGCCGCTTCAATTCTAGCAATTTCAGCTCTTAACTGTTCTAGGCGCAATCGATTCTGCTCTACTTCTGCATCGACCAGGGGAAGATCAGACGCTAGTTTAGCACGACGCACTCGTTTGCTCTCAATATCATTCCTCTTTAATTCTGCAGCGTCGTTGGCTTCGGTTGCTCGAATATCCGCAAGTTTCCGCTGATCAATATTGGCCTTCTCCTCGGCGTTGCTTATCAATTGTTCGATCTGTTTAGACGTCTCGACTTTACTCCCAATATTAACGCCCGTTATATCTGCTGCACTGGGAGTGGGTGTATTTGTGCCGCTTGAGTTTTGCTTGGCCTTTTTCCGTTTTTCGGCCTCGGCTATCCTCCTCTTCATCTCTTCGATCTCCTTCTCTTTTCGTTGGAGATCTTGAGGATTACCAAGGATGGCCTTCGTTGAAGCTTGAGTTACTGGAGGCGTGGTTATCATAGACATTGGAGGGGTGAAAGGTTTCCGAGATGGGAAATCGGTAAGGGGAGGAAACCTTTGAAGGTCACTGATGAGCTTTGTTCCATGACCTGGAGACCCTTGATCGACTTGAGAATCAATCTCCATTGCTACATCTTCGCCACCAGACTCTAGTTCATCCTCGCTCACATCAATCACCAATGGCTGATCATCCCTAGAATGTCCAAATGGTTTCTTAGAAGTCATGGCTAAAGACAATACGTCGAAGTCAGCAGCAACAGGTCGTTTACGAGGAATGTGTTGAGACGTAGAGTTGGTCCTGCTTGGGACACTTGATGACGCCAGGAAAAGACCTGGTATGACTGTTGTCTGCTGTTGCACCGTTGTCTGTTGTATTGACGAGGGTGGAACAGAATTTTGCTTCTGGGGTGATCCCGGGTTGGCCTGCTTGGGAGATGGTGATGTCGTGACAGGGGAACTTGACTTTATAGGTTCAGATGCATTCGTCTCTTCTATGCTTGTTGATGGCTTGAAACTATTTTTTACGGCGGCTTTTTGAGCACGCTCTTCCCGTGACTTACGCAAAGCTTCCATCTTCATCTTAAGCAGTTTCTCTTTGTCAGAAGATGTGTTTGATTTCGTCGTGGAAGAGGAAAGTGAGGATGAAGCTTGATCCTCTGTTCCTTTCACCGGTATTTGTCTATTTGTCTTCTCTGCTAGAAGACGAGCAATTCGATCCTTCCGCTCTTCTGGCTTATCGATGACTGTGCTATTTTGCTGTGACATAGTCCCTGTCACATTCGCAGTATTCGAAGAATCCATGGAGATATCGTGACTCTTTGAAGTTTTTGTATATGACGTTTGTTTAGGGGATGGCTCGCGCCTGGTATTACTCTGTAATTGAAAATTTGACTGTGGCGCCGTACTAATCGACTTCGAGGGCTCGCTATCCATTCCAAGCTCATTAAACAACCGTCTGACGATAGACTCGTCAAATCCTTCATCGATGTATGTTTGATAGCGGACTTCGAACGGCAAGAGGTTTAGAATGGCTCCTTGTGCCTTCTTCCGTGCCTCAGCTACGCTCTTATAAGAGGTGTTTATATCAGAATATTCCAGAGAATGGTTTTGAGTAGCTCCATCTCCACGTGCATTCTCGGGTTGCTTGGGAGGATGTGAAGTTCCTCCGGTAGTATTAGGTACGTTGGTTCGTGACGCCTCATCCGGTAGCCAGGCCCGTTGTGGCTGACCTCCTTGTACGCCGTTGGTAGAATAATGAGTATTGCTGGCCAGGAATGAAGAGTATTGCTGGTCTGAAACCCCGCTTTGTCCCATGTCCCTTGGTGGGGAATAGGACTCGGATCTGTTTTGTCTCGTTTGAGAGAACTCTTCCAGACTATATTCGTTTCCTTTGCTAAATCTAAGTATCATTTCTAAATCACTCTTGAGGAACCATACCTGTATTTGGATATTGATCAAACTGTTGCCTGTGATTTCTTTCATAAACAACGGATTTTGTTGTGTCGGGGTATGTCATCACACTTGTTTGCTGCTGAGGCATCGCAAATTCTAGCTGACTTCTAATGGAAGGGTCTTCAAACTCTCCTTCATCTATTTCACCTTCCTCCACTGGCTTCGCAGAGGTATTCTGTGGATGATAACTAGGATTCTTGGATAACTGAGTGTGTGGTTTCGTTTGGGGAGCTTCCCTGTAGCTTGGATATCGAACATCGGATCGAGGATACGGATGTTGTGCAGGAGTTGTATCTTGATTCCAATTTTGAAAGACCGGTTGTGGAGGTATTCCGGCCTGCACAGTTGCTGTACTAAACATGGGAACCGTCTGATTATACCCATATGCAGGTAGGGATGTATTTTGTTGAGGCGCAAATTGACTTCTCCCCAGCTGCTCTTCTCGTGTTTGCAAATACTGGCCCGGGTAAGTCGAGGGCGCGTAAGGAAGGTTAGGTTGGCCAAAGCCAGTGCCGAATGACGGCGTTGGAGGATAATCGGACATGGTGGTATCTTCTGAAGATGCCGTGCATTATTTCTCAAGGCACTTCAGAGTCAGGATACTTGAGACTATCTCGAGAGTCTAGCAAGCTTGTGAAGCATATTGGAATGAAATGAAACCGGTATTAGACGACAGGTAATATCGAAGTTCGAGGCAATGTGAATATAAATATAAAGCACGAAAGGTTGTCGCAGAACGTTTTAGAAAAAGTTGTCCCGAGAAGAAGTCACACGTCGTGATGTAAAGTAAAACCAGATTCCTGAAGCTCGAGATTTGTTCTGGGATGCGCGAGTTTNAAAAAAATTCACGTGATGATAGCCTTAGCGCAAATTTAGCCTTGTTTACATTGAGGATGTTCGGCCAGTCATGTTGCACGCGCTAAGACAACACAAGATCAGCTAGACAATACAATAACAATTACCTTTACTTCTACGTCTACTTCTATGTAATTCCGCTCATTATACAGGCGTTAAGTGGATTTTATTTCCAACTCATTTTAGGTCCTTTTACGACTTAGAATTCGAAAGNTTTTGTCTTCTTCGACAAATGACCACAACGTATGGCTTAATGTTATTTACAAGGCCCTAAACCTCCTAGCAACCAAGTTCTCTCCCACACCCTTTCATCATGGCGTCAATTCAATCCCAAAAGAGGAGCAATCCTTTTATAAGGACGGCTTCACAGTCTCCTGGGCCTCCAGATCTCAATGGTAGACCGAAGTCATCGATATTCCCTTCGCCATTATCGAGCGCCCAGAATCATTTGCACACACGGCGCCAATCATACTCTCCACTGGGGGGGATTGTGAATGACAACCAGTTCATAGCACACGACCGGAGAAATTCAAAGAGTGCCACACCGGGTTCGATTACCTTTGCTCCGTCTTTTATTAAATCTGAGGAAATCAGGTCCGCAGCAGAACCAGTCCGAGGAATCGAAGGGGAGAATGATTTCTCGGGCAAACGATATGTGTGGCTGAAGGATCCACAAACTGCTTTTGTGAGAGGTTGGATTGTGGAAGATTTGGAGGATAATCGAATACTTGTTCAGTGTGATGATGGCAGTGTAAGTGTTGAATCGTAAAAGTGTAGAACATGTTCTAATTCTCTGAAGCAACGAGAAGTAAGCGCAGAGAATGTTGATAAGGTCAACCCAGCAAAGTTCGACAAGGCGGATGATATGGCAGAGCTTACGCACTTAAACGAAGCCTCAGTTGTACACAACCTTCATATGAGATATCAAGCCGATTTGATATACACATACTCGGGGTTATTTTTGGTTGCAATAAATCCATACTGTCCATTATCGATATACACAAATGAATACATCAATATGTATAAAGGCCAAAGCAGGGAAGAAACAAAACCACATATCTTTGCCATGGCCGATGAGGCGTTTAGGAACCTAGTTGATGGGGGAGAAAACCAAAGTATTTTAGTCACGGGAGAGTCTGGTGCTGGAAAGACAGAAAATACAAAGAAGGTCATCCAGTATCTTGCTGCAGTGGCACATTCAGAATCCCCAGTCAAGAGCAAGGTTCAACAACAATCAAATCTCTCCATGCAGATCCTTCGAGCCAATCCGATCCTTGAAGCCTTTGGAAATGCGCAGACTGTACGGAATAACAATTCATCTCGGTTTGGAAAGTTCATTAGGATCGAGTTCACACGCAACGGAACCATTGCAGGTGCTTTCATTGACTGGTATTTATTTGAGAAATCTCGAGTTGTGAGACTAAACGCCCAAGAGCGAAACTACCACATATTTTACCAGTTTTTGAGTGGTGCAGACAGTAAACTGAAGCAGGAGCTCATGATTGGTGATTGCGGTGTGGAGGATTTTGCATACACGAAGGACGGTAACGACATCATTACCGGCGTGTCGGACCGTGAAGAGTGGAATTCCTTGATTGAGGCTTTTAACATAATGGGATTTTCTAATGAGGAACAGTTCTCCATCCTCAAGATGGTGGCGGCAGTACTTCATCTGGGAAATATTCGCGTTATGAAAGAGAGTAGGATGGCAGATCAGGCTTCTCTCACACAAACCGCACGGAAAGTGGCCGAAAAATTATGCATATTGCTTGGAATTCCGGTCGATGCCTTCCTTAAAGCCCTCCTTCATCCAAAAGTAAAGGCCGGTAGGGAATGGGTGGAGAAAGTCCAAACTCCAGAACAAGTCAGACTTACGATAGATTCCCTAGCTAAAGGGTTATATGAGCGTAGTTTTGGGAACCTGGTAACCAGGATTAACCGCCAACTTGATCGAACTGGCATGGGCTTGGACGATTCCCGTTTTATCGGAGTTCTTGATATTGCCGGATTCGAGATTTTTGAAGAAAACAGCTTCGAACAACTATGCATCAATTACACCAACGAGAAACTTCAGCAGTTTTTCAATCACCACATGTTTGTCTTGGAACAAGAAGAATATGCAAGAGAACAAATCGAATGGAAATTCATTGATTTTGGACATGATCTCCAGCCTACTATTGACCTCATTGAACTCTCAAATCCGATTGGCATCTTCTCCTGTCTAGATGAAGATTGTGTGATGCCAAAAGCGACTGATAAATCATTCACCGAAAAGCTGCACTCCCTATGGGATAAGAAATCAACAAAATATCGGCCCTCTCGACTCGGCCAGGGGTTTATGCTTACCCACTATGCTGCAGAAGTGGAGTATTCAACTGAAGGGTGGCTGGAAAAAAATAAGGATCCTTTGAATGATAACGTAACCAGATTGCTCGCTGCATCTTCTGACAAACATGTTGCAAATTTGTTTGCAGACTGTGCGGATGGAGAGGATGAAAGTGGTGCGATGAGAAGCCGAGTAAAGAAGGGACTCTTCCGAACTGTTGCCCAAAGACACAAAGAGCAGCTTAGCAGTTTGATGGTTGAATTGCATTCAACACATCCCCATTTCGTTCGTTGCATCATTCCAAACCATAAGAAGCGGCCGAAGCAGCTTTCTGCGCCACTCGTTCTAGATCAATTACGCTGCAATGGTGTCCTTGAAGGCATCAGAATTGCACGAACCGGATTTCCAAACAGACTATCTTTCGCTCAATTTCGACAAAGATACGAGGTATTATGCCAAGATATGCCTAAAGGCTATCTGGATGGACAATCTGTGGCCACAATTATGTTGGAGAAGCTTGGCCTGGACAAAGCTTTGTATCGTGTAGGCCTCACAAAGGTATTCTTTAGAGCAGGTGTATTGGCCGAGCTAGAAGAGCAGAGGGATGCCTTGATTCGAGAAATAATGTCACGGTTTCAATCAATTGCTCGTGGCTTTATCCAACGTCGTCTTGCTCACAAGCGATTATATAGAGCAGAGGCAACTAGAATCATTCAACATAACTTTCAAGTATATCTCGAGCTACGTCAAAATCCTTGGTGGCGATTGTTGGTGGGGATGAAGCCACTTCTTGGTACAACAAGGACTACTATGGAGGTCAAAAAGAGGGATGAGATGATCCAAAAGCTCAACGAGAAGATGAAGCAAGAGATGTCTGAGCGACAGAGGCTTGATGAGGAGCGTCGCAATACATACTTGGAAATGCAGAGGATTCAACAAACTCTGGAAAGTGAACGAGCTCTCGCGCTTGATAAGGAGGAAATATTTAAGCGCTTACAGCTTCGTGAGACGGAACTCAGCGACAAGCTCGCGGGAGCGATAGAAGATCAGGAAAAGCTTGAGGATCAATTAGATGATCTCCTAGAAGCCAAAAAAAGAGCGGAACAACAAGCAGAGGAATATCGTTCACAACTGGAACAAGCTGGAGTTATAGTTTCCAAACTAGAACAAGAAAAGAGAGAACTGCTAGAAAAGCTAACAAATCTAGATAAACAGCTCGACGATCTTGTTCAAAGTCAATCTAAACAAAGTGCTAACGAGTCGCGTCTGTCACAAGAATTGAAGATGCTTCAAAGCCAAATGAGTTTGAAAGATCGCAAGGTGCAAGACCTAGAAAACAAACTCCTGAAATTTGATCAAGACCTTGATATCAAACTGGCAAATACGAAGAAAGAACTTCAAGCCAGCCGGGTAAAAGAGAAAACTCTGGCAAATGAAAACCGTGAAGTTCACCAGAGACTCACAGAGCTCTCGGCTACATCAACCGGATATGAAGACCTTGTCAGGCGAAAAGAGGGCGAATTAGCCGTTCTTCGTGCAGATAATCGCAAGTACGAAGACGAAAGGAAACATTTTGACGATGAGAAAAAAGCTCTTGTATCTGAGAAGGAGAACGTCATGAGCCGATTACGTGAAGTCCAAGCCGAGATGTATGCTATGCAGTCTCAAAAGGTCCAACTAGAGCGAGAAGCAGCCGATGTGAGGAAGATTCTCGACGAAAGACTCACTGAGGATGCTCAAGCAGGACAAAACCGAAAGATGCTTGAGGCCCAGATTGCAGATCTTAAGGAGCAGCTCTCTTCAGTACAGAGAGATCTCAGTAAAGAACGGCAATCCCGGGATGATGTTCAATTGCTTGCTGAACATAAGTTCCGGGAACTTTCAGATAAATTCAGGGACGTGAATGAAGCCAAGATTATCATTGAAAAGGAAATGTACGTCCAGCAGGATACGTTGAGGAGGGCGATTGAAGCTAGAACGACGGCTGAGAAAGAGCGTAACGAGGCACGTAATGAAATTAGAAAACTAAGAGAAGCAAAGTCGGCTGCGGAAGATGCAAGAGTCCAGGCAGAGATTGCAGGCCATCAAGCTGCATCACGGCTCGCACGGGAACGCGAGAATAGCTTACTGAAGGACCTCCAGGCTGAACAAGAACGGTTGAAGTGGTTTGAGGGGGAGTGCTCACGTCTAAACCAACAGGTTGAAGAGCTAAATAAGATGATTCTTGAATCTGGAGAATTTGGTTTAAAAAATGATCAACAGAAGGAACGATTAGAACGTGAGCTTAACACTGTAAAGAGTCGCCTAACAGCTTCGGAAAATGACAATCGTGCACTCCTCAACAAGCTACAGCAAAAAGGTTTAGAAATTGCTCGGTCAACATCCAAAGCATCTGAGAGTTCCCGTGCGCAAGTCTTGACGATCAAACGAGAGAAGACAAAGATAGAAGAGCAGAACCAGAAACTCAATAAGCAGTTGGGTGATGCACAGCTGATGGTAGCATCTCTTGAGAAGCATAAGGAAAAGCTTCAACTGAGCTTGGAGGACCTCACTCACGAAGTCGCCCGCGAAGCCAAAACAAGTAGAAACGCTGAAAAGGCTTCATCTGCCTTCACAACACAACTAGCGGAAATAAATCGCAAACTAGATGATGAACGCCAGCTTCGAACCCAAGCACAAGCACTCAACCGTCAACTGCAGTCTGTAATTGAAACACGAGATAAAGATTTGTTGAAATTACTGAATGCAAACTCGAAGGAAACAATGCCAGAACTTGACACCACTAATGAAAGAACTCCAAACAAGGAGTCCTCGAATGTTGTCTTTAACCTCGCTCAGAAGATTGCTGAACTTCACGAGAATCTCCGTATTCAAAGCGCTGGACGGTCCAATGCTGAAGCTCAGCTCACCGAACTACGCCAAAGATATGAAGATGATTTTGGCGAAGGAGGGGAGCACCTTTCCCCAACCCGTCCCAGACTGGAAGAGATCAATCCCAATCAAGCACCATTCAACCAGTCACCACGTCATCTTCGGGATAAACTCAATTCTCGACCACGATCTAACCTGTCTACTCCCACCCGTCGGCACCCAAGTATTGGAGCCGAGGCACAGGATTCTGGAAGGTCTGATCGTACAGCTGATATATTGAGCTTCAACAACCGTATGGACCTTAAGGCAGAACTTGAAGAGCTTCAAAACCAACTGCAATTGACTCAAATGCAAAATCGCCACCTACAAAGTCAACTTGAACGTGCAACGCCGGCAAGAGACATGTGGACAGACGATAGTCCGTCTCTCCGCCGTGTGCAGAAATTGGAGCAGGCTAATAGTAGGCTGCATGACATGCTAGATGATTCTGCTAAGAAAGTGTCTGCCCTTGAGAAAAGCATCCAAAGTGGTGAACTATCCCTTCGGGATGTTCAGACCAAGTCACATGAGGAGTTGTTTGAGTTGATAAATAACCAAGAAGATACTCGTCGATCACTTCTGCATATCCACAATAGTACTGCTGCAGAACTCAACGAAACCAAGCAACACCTCGAAACCCTGAAACGAACTCGGGCAACTTTAGAAGTAGAAGTCCGGGATGCTAAATCTGATATGGAAGAAATGGCTCTAGCTAGAGACCAAGAGGCAGCAAGCCGTAATAAGCTCTTTAAAGAATTTGCAGATCTCCAAATTCGTTTTGATGCTGAATCATCGAAGCTTGTAGACGTCACATCGAGCCTCTCCCTGTATAAAAGCCGTGCGGACGAATATTTCAGCAAGCTTGAGCAGGCAGAAATCGCCGTACTAAAGGCGACAAGAGCAGAACAGTTTGCAAGGCAGCAGGCAAAGGAGGCCGAGGAAACCTGTGCAGAAATCATGTCTGAGAGAGAACAAAAGGATGGTATGATTGAAGATCTCCAGCGGCAGAATCAAAGCTTTGAAGAGAGACTCGAGGATCTTTCTTCTGATCTCGAGAGCGCTTTACAAGCCAGAAAGAGGCTACAACATGAGCTCGAAGATTATCGGAGCCAAAGAGAAAGGGATATTGAGGATAAGGAGTCCAGTATAGAGCAGACTCGTAAGAAATATCAGGCTGAATTCGCAACTCTTACCAACGAACTGGATGTTGCCCGTGAGGAGAGACTATTTAAACAGGCCGAAGTAACTCGACTACGAGAGGAACTTGACGAGCTTCGATCAAAATGGGATGATGAAGTTCTTAATAGTTCAACATGGTCTAAAGAAAAGGCTCGAATGGAGTCAACTTTATCCGATATTACCGCTTCTAAAGACGAAGCAGTAAATGCTCACAACGATGCGCAAGGGAAAATTGTATCACTCCTAGCTCAGGTCCGGAATTTGAGGACATCCGTGGATGATATCGCTGCTGAGCGTGATCTCCTTCAACGTGAGAAACGTGGGCTCGAGGCACGACTGGAGGAAGCTATAGCTGGCCTAGAAGACCTTGCTCGTGGCGACAGTCCTTCATTAAGAAATGCAGCGAGTATGGATAGGGATCTACTGGAGCTCAAGACTAAGGTTGCTCAGCAAGAAGATATTGCATCTGCCGCTGTTGGTAAGATGAAAAGAGCCGAGGCTTTGGCTTCAGAAATGCAAAAGGACCTTGTTGCTGAGCGCGAGGCCACAGCTCAGCTCCACAAAGAGAAGGCCGTTTTAGAGAAGTCTCTCAAGGAAGTACAAGTAAGGTTGATAGATCTAGAGACCAAGGGTTATTCAAGCGCAAGCCACGATGTTCGATTCTTGCACGGGCGTATCCAGGAGGTTAGTGATCACCCTATTGCACATGATCGAAGCATGCTAACAAATAGGCAGCTTGAAAGCAAGCTTCAAGCACAAGAGGATGAGCACAGCAAATCACAGCGATCAGTTCGAAACGTGGATCGTACCGTGAAAGATCTCCAACAACAAATTGATCGCCGAGACAAACAAAACTTGCAGCTGCAAGAGGATATTACAAGGTCTCGTGACAAGATCGAGAAGTTGCTCAAGACAATCGATGAACTTCAATCAAGTGATTCAGCAAATCAGCTTTCGGCTCGTCGTGCAGAACGAGAACTCAGAGAGGAGCATGAGAAAGCCCTCCGACTAGAGCGGGAACTAGAAACTTATAAGAGGACTCGCAGTGGAGGTGTCAGGCCAAGTGGCCAGTGGGCCGAAGAGGTTGACGGGGCTAATATCCCAAAGAGAAAGAGCAGTCTCAGTAGACAAACAAGTCTTAGTAAGGGGTTTTTGTGATTTATGAGTCTATGACAGCATGATTATGTGGTGCTAGGGTCGGATAAGGCGAAAGATTGGTACTTGTAGGTACGGTTGAGAATGAGGGTCGGTCAACATTATGTATAGGAGTTATAGGATTTGCACGGGAAGCTGCATTCCTGGTTTTTGGTATTAATGGGATCGGATGAGTTATTGCTCTGCCTTATATTAGCCAATGTTTAAATTAAATTTAACTGCTTGTGACACATCACCTATTATTCCGTCAGAGCTTTCTCCCCCTAGTATACTATCATAGGCTTGCAAGGTTTGTGCTATGCAGTGCGATAAATCCCGCAGTGCATTTCTTAATAGTTCTACACAAATTCCACTAGAGAAAAAGGGCGGATAATATAACAAGCGAAGAGAGTAGGAGTCTGATAAAACTTGTCTTCATATTGTCTCTATCAAGGGATGGGGTATGCTCCTAGAATGATAGAAGCATTTGGTTATTGCGTAGCCCAGGATTGTTCATTCCTTGAACCACGAGGTTCTTCCGATCGCAAGGAATTTGTGTGATTTACTAAATGGTAAGTCCCTAATATGGGGCCCAGGTTAAAGTTAGTGCTTACCAAGAGAAAAAGGCTTGACTTGACTACACTTCAAATTTGCATTTTACTAGTACTTCAATAAGACATTTTTCTCCCGGTGATTATTCATATTTTCTATTAGATACTATTTGCAAGCACTAATTACAATGCAGAAATGTATCAAAGGACCTCATATGTCTTCCACGAATCGTGTCATTCTATTCCATAATATCTTCTTAAATGGGAGTCTAAACAAAGCTACAAACTATTCAAGAAATCTCTTGTCTTTAGTTGTGTTCTTTCCTAGTTCTATTTTCAAATATGGAGACCAACAAACTGTTTGTTCGACAGATGCGACAATGGGCAGCTCTCCTTGGTCTTTCTTACTGTTTGCACAATTCCTTTTGTCGAGTGACAAACGCTTTTGATTTTCATTCAATCAGTTTGAATAAAGGAAATACAAACAAAGTTATTCACTGCATTGTATTCTATTTCCTTTGTCTTAAACACAATCATTTTGTGTTGTTTCCCTACTTAAGCTGTCACCTCAATCACTTTCGAGATGGAGATCTTTTCGTTCTGAACCAGACATCAAAACCAAGTGTGTAGCAATACGTAACTGGTTTAACCTTTTTGCACTTGTTCATAATCATAATTGCAACAATCGACAACAGCGCTGAACAAGTACTCTGATCTGCCCATGGTAGACCCCAATATGCAGACTTCCTTGCTGGGAGTTATCACTTTCTTCTTCAGCATTATGCTGAATATCGTTGGTCTATTCTCTTGTTCCCTTCTCTGGCAGCCGGTCCTGCTACTAAGCTTATTCAATCTAGTTGCGGCATTCCATATCTCGGAACCCCTGTCCTCAAAAGCGGCCTCTATAGGGCTTGGACAAGACTCTGCCTTGCAAATTTTCCTATTTCTTCTCGCCTTCAAGTCACTTAAGATAGCAGTTCATCTCCTATCTTATCTCACCTATAGGCCACAACCTGCAGAAAAACAACCCAGCTTCTCCCATCGCGATGTAACAGTCATTGTTCCCACAGTTGGGTCCTTTGATGATGAGTTTCAGGAATGCATTCGCACAATTCTAGCAAACTTGCCTCACCAGATCATCATTAGTACTGTTGGCAAGGAGAAGTTCATTCATGCTAAACAGGTATGCAGACAACTTGACCATTCAGGAAAGATCATCAAGGTGGTTGCAACAGATACACCGAACAAGCGTGAGCAGACGCTCCATGCTTTAAAACAGGTAACTACACCCATATCATGTACAGCAGATGATCATGTCTTCTGGCCAACTACCTTCTTGCGAAGTGCATTGGCGCCATTCGAAGATGTATGTGTGGGAATAGTAGGAACAGTGAAGCGGGTAAGAAGACAAAGAGGTACAAGCACCACTCAAAGCTTTCTAAATTATCTAGGATGCATTTACCTTGAACGACACAATTTCGAATGCACCGCATCCTCAAACCTCGACGGTGGAGTCTTCGTCATAAGCGGTCGGACAGCTCTCATCCGTACAGAGATTGTCCAGTCTTTCAGATACCGGAAAGCATATATGTCTGAGACGTGGTTCTTCGGTCTGCTCGGACCCCTCAAAGTCGACGACGATAACTTTATTACTCGGTGGATGGTTAACCGCGGATGGAAGACAGTATTCCACAATGACACCGATGCAATGATCGAGACAACTATCGGTACAACAGGTGGATGGTTCAAATTCCAGGGACAGCTGAATAGGTGGGTTAGGACCACGTGGCGGAGCAATTCCACGAGCCTGTTGAGTGAACGCAGGTGTTGGAGTGCACATCCATGGACAACATACGCCATGTTTATCTCATCGTTTGTTAACATGGCTCTCTTCTATGACTTTGCGCTATTCATTACGCTCTTCAAGTCCGGATACGGTAGGTACTGGCTTCATCTCACGGCCTATCTCTTTGTCAGCAAAGTTATCAAACCATTTCCACACATCTTACGAAACCCAAGAGACATCGTCTTCTTGATCCCGGGTATTCTATTCGGATACTACCATAGCGCTGTCAAACTGTGGGCACTTCTCACTGTTTGGAATGTGCAATGGACCGGCAGACAGGGTGTGAACAATAGTGGGATCTTGACCCCTGAGGTTGATGCAGCTGCACCAGCAGTTTTGCTCTTCTTCCTGATTGCCGGTGCAGTATCCTACATGGGTATTCCATCCAATTAAAAAAAAACCCCCGCATGAGTATTCAGATTGGCATTACGGTAGGTGGTGAACTTCCACATACAAAAGACATTTCAGAAAAACCTGAAATTTGAAAGCGCTGAATTTCTCAATTGCCATTAGTTAGCAAATTGAACTTAATTTTCCTTAAAAATCATAAATCCAAATCCATTTTGCGTGAAATTTTAACTTGTGATGCTCGTTAGTAAATTTAGTGAAACTTAAATTCCAACCCTGTAAACGCCGAGTTTATGCATAGTTATGTAGTTATATTACAGTTATATGATCGTATCGTAAAAATGATTAAAATGAAATGTCAGTTAGGTTCGGACATTTCGGTGAGTATGTTGGAAACTTTCTTACGATTTTTTGTAGATCAATTTCCCATGAAATGGTCAGAACTCCTGCAATGAAGAGGTTCAACATAACCTGTAAGCCCCCTTAAATCTCATATCGGTTGAAACTCTTGTGATGCAACTCAAAAAGCGTATCAATGAATTTGATCGAAGTACCGAGGGTGTTGGCTGACAAGAACCACCGAGTCCGTTCGTCTGTCAAGAGGTTCGACGCTTCAGCCTCGTCAACGGCATTTTCCTCTGTTGACCCCCAGGCTTCACAAACATATAAGCACAAGGCATGGCCAGTAGGTTTATCCACATATCGAGGTGAGAGCAATGTATCAAATCCTTCTCATATCCATCCTTCTTTGTCATCTTTTTATTTCATTGTTAAGAGCCTTTTTAAGTTTTCGATTCTACATTAAACGGCGTTTTTCTTTATTGTCCAAGATCAATTTTTTTTTNACTTTAACACCGTCAAATCCTTCTGTATTAGTTCATTTTCTCTTTATTTATTTAACCTTCATCTTCATCTCAAGGCTGCCACGATGTACACTAGTGATAATCCATTCCTCTTTCCAATCCTTACATCTGTCTCCCAGTGTAACACCCACCTTTGCAAGATCCAAGATGCCACGGTAGCCCTGCATTGTTCTGGAGACCCCATTTCTCGAAAACTTTCTTGTCCTTGTCCTAGCCATTCCATGTCATTGTTAACGTCTTCTCGGCCGTTTGCACCAGCCATAAAACAGAGGACCTGTTACTCTTCCAATAATGTGGTTCGTTCTGCTATGAGTCAAATAATCGTCGTAGGCATGATGAGTCTGGCTATTGCTATTGTCCTAAGGGTTGAGTTGAAAGAAGAGCCGGAAGCGTGGAGACAGCATGTAAGAGTCCATATGATTAGACGCTGATTCTCAGAAACGGAGGATATCACCTGTACAGATTCTGAGTCTCACCTTGGTGGCATGTTGCTTTAAGACGTTCGTCGTAAGCGTGAGTTGTGACGATAGAAGGGTGGAACTCTCTCTCGGCATCTACGTTGTGATATGCTGTTAATATGGCTTCTTTGAGTTTCTTGACCTCTGCGTGAACATAAAGCTGCATATATATGACACACCTTTAATGACTTCGGCATATTTCCTTGATAATTTATCTAGTCCAATCATGTTGTAGACCTTTAGCAGCACGCGCTCGCTCCAGTGTAAAGGGAACTGGGGCTGGCTCAATCACTTGTCCAGTACCACAAGCTCTTTTTTGTCGATCCAAATCCATCGTTCTAGTATCTCGGATTAAAGCACGGCGACGAGCGAGAGTGAAGGACAAACGAATTCGAGATAGAGACAAAGTTATAAGTGATGGAAATTAATAGAGACCAAGGTATTAGAGGGCCTCAGTCAATTGTCCCTGCAAGGGCAGAGGATTAGAGAAAGGCGGCTGCTATATTCGGATGGCTGAGCAGTCAACGTCCTTCAACATAACACTTCGGTTGTTTCTATAACTATTTCTTGCAATCTACTATGATATCTACTCTGCAATTTCGACCAGCTTCTCTTGAGTCACTATATTTTGGAAACTTAAATCTATTCTCTCTCATACTAGCTTTTCACAGCAGGAACCAAGACATAGGCAAATGTAGTTTTTGGAAACGATGTATTATTTGAATGTAATAATTCTTGATTAAAAACGCATTTTATTCTTGCGCGAAGTGTTCCTTATCCTCTCAACCGTCCATAAAGTTTCAATCCTTTTCCCATTTCCCATTTCCCATTTCCCATTTCCCATTTCCCATTTCCCATTACCCATTACCCATTACCCATTACCCATTACCCATTAACCTAACATCAGAAGTAACCCATAATTAACTGCAATAAACTTCTTAATCCATAACCAATGACCAACTCCAATTTCCCAAAATTCCAAATCTAAAATCCACCATCCAAACAAATCTAACATCCAAACAATTTCCTCTTCGGCCCCCAAAATTTAACATCCGCCAGACGTTGATACGCAATGATATGAGCACAAGGCTTGAAGTAACCCTCATTCATCAAACGCGTCTTCATATCCAACACATGCATCCCAGATTCCACCACCCTTGAAGCAAGATAAGTCGCCGGCTTCGAGAATACCACTCCCTTTTCCAATCCTTCCTCCTTCACATCATCGAAAAGTCTCAGTGCCACAATTTCACTGAAGATAGAATCCCAATACCCCTCCGGAACAAACTCCGCCCATCGATCATGGAACCAAGCCTCCATATCCACTTCCTCACAAGAAAGAGTTTCCAATTCCAACATCTCTGCTAACATAGTCGCTTTTTTCATGGCCGCAAGACGGGCGTCGAGTTTCTGTTCTATTTTAACAAGTTGATCCTGTGATTTTGGGCGGCAGACGAAGAGTTGCTTGCAAGAATTGTAAAGGCCGGCATTTGCGGTGGCGGTCTTGTTGCCTGGCTTGCTCATAATGTATTTACTGGCTTTGTCGAGGACGCGTTTGTAATATGGACTGAAGGTTAAAATTTCATATTCGGGATCGGCATCGGCGTTGTTATTGATGCGGCGGCGAACGTTTGTTTGTTTGTCGATCTTGGTCAGTAATAGTGATGGTATGTCTCTCTCGGTCAGTGGTGAGCGTCTTGGTGATGTTGGCTCGACCATCGATGCTGGCTCAAATATGAATGGCATTGTGTCTGTTGATGTTGACTCTTTATGGTATTGTTCGGTGCTTTGAGTTATGTTGATGTTGATGTTGATGTTGTCGATATTAAGCTTGTTGATGAGATTCACTCGGCTGATGATATAGAGCTTATTGGCGATATTGAGTGTGTAGATGATAGTGACGTTGTAGATGATGCTGACACTGAGCTGAGCTTTTTAATTGATGATAATATCGATGATGATAATCTCTCTTATAGCACTTTTGGGGGAAAAAGAAAGAGAAAGGAAGGAAGAAGAGACTGCGCTCACAGGCCTTATATACCCAAAATGGTGATTCTGGTGATTTGCATCTCAACTGCTTAGTGCCATTAGCCAACAAGGTAAATTCACAGAGCGGTACAACCTATCAACAACAGACAGTATGTAATAACTCTCCGTGAATAACCTCATTATGACGTCGATCTTGTATAATCTCATCGTCCTAACATTTCCCTTCACTGGAGTGTGGGTTTGAGTGTGGACTTGAGTATGTCAGACCATCAGTGATATCAACCATTCGATCAACAGTTACATCAACGCGAGTGAGTTACTAGGTACGAGGTGTCTTTCCTTTTCCAACGCCCGTTCATCGCAAATCAGCGCTCAACATAGACTACGTAGTAAGCACTTCATAGGAACTAAACTCTCATGTCTGGCTGGTTCTCTGCCTCTTTTTTAGGTTGATCGACTCGAACGCTCCTTCCCTGAGCATCAAGCGAGAATAAACAAACAGCGCAACTGGCAAGAGCCAACACTCAAGAAATGAAACCAAGTCAAAGCAAAGTAAAAGATTCAAAAAAAGAAAATTGATAGAAATGAGCATCTAAAAGAAGAGAATCATGTAAAAAGGGAGATCGCAGGTGGAACTAGCCTAGAAAACATAAAAAGTAATACTTACCCACCTCCCTACCAACTCTCTGAAAAGTAAATCCCTCCTGGTTTNAAAAAGGTCCCGCAAGAGCACAAGATGTACACATGTAGCACCTAATCACCTTGCTCAAGATAATAATAATTCAGCAAGTAAAACATCATTCATCTCTCTCACAGGACACACAAGACACATGAAACAAACCCTCACCACCCACATAAAAACCAGAGGGCTGAAAGAGAAGNAAAAAAAAGCATAATATTTCTATCTCCGAAATCAATCTTCTCAAAACCCATTTTGATTTAGCTAGATTTAATTAACCCGTAGGCCACTCTGCAATCAGAAAACCAACCAATCTATAAGCTACCAAAGCTAACCAGTAAGCAAACAACTTAAAAAAAAGGCAGGAAAACGCACNAAAAAACACACCGAGCCAGTGAAGTAGAGCAAGAAGGCGGGGGTGGTTGTAAAATAGGGACGGAAAAAAAAAAGGAGGAAAACGATGTCTAAGAAAAAGCTATCTGCGCCACTCCCTCAAATCAAAAGTCCATCAACAATCCATCCAAGCCTTTATCCATCCCATTGCTACCCACTATCCGCCATCCGCCATTGAATAATTCATCCATATCATTCGACAGACAGAATACTCCAGCTGAATTTAATTTTAAAAAAGCCAAGAGTTCGAGTCAAACCACTTCCACCGCCCCCCACCCTCCTAATTCATGAAAATGAGAGCAAACAAATCAGTCCAACAATGTAACTATAGAAGCTAGGCATAGCTCCCGGATATCATTCAATTTCCNTTTTTTCTTTCTTTTTTGGAGGAAAAAAAAAAGACCAGCAAAATAGCAAACAGTTCCGCACGCCTGCTCAACGCACTCAAAAAATTCAACAGAGAGCCCGCTAAACAACCACACATGCGACTGACAAAATGACATAGACGACGCCAAATGATAAATCAAATAGACGGGAGGATTATTCCTCGTCGGCACCACCTCTCATCCTCTTCACGCGCTCGTTCCATATCCTCTTTCCAACGCGGGTCTCGAAGTGTGGTGCTGTGCTGGGGACATCCTTTCCAGTTGCCTCCATCGTGGAGCGGACTTTATTGCGGTAAGAGTCGACTAGTGAGATCTAGTTAGCATGATATCTTGAGAAAGCTATGCCACACACATAGAGAGGAATTGGTGGGGTGAGGGCCAACGGAGGTTTATGAACGAAGACATAAAAGACTTACGAGCTTTCTGTAGAAACACAGTCTTATCCGCAAAAACCCTACTCTGATGCCATGTCATCCGATACCCTAAATCATTAAGCCTCGCCTCCTTCCGTCTCTGGAACTTCTTCATTCGGGGCGCAGCGACCTCAACCTCAGTCCCATCTGGCACAGGAACAGAGACCATAGTCTTAGCTCTCTCCCTAGCTGTCGCTCCTTTTCTACCCCTATCGCCTTCGACACTAAGTACGCCGTCATCATCTCCATTGAGATCCTCATCACCGAGATCATTGTCAAAGAAGCGGCTACCGCACGGGGAACTCGGACGACTCTGCATCTCGACTGGGAACCAGGTTCGCGGGTACACACTGTTGCTCTTGCGGAAGGAGTCTGGGATCTCTTGGATATCAACGGTATCGAGTGTGACGCGGACGCGTACGCGGTTTCCCTTGGCCGTGTCGTCAACGAGGATGAACTTGCGGCGCTTAGACTCGGGGATGTCACCAAAGAGCGAGATGTGATCAGCATTAGAGGTCGAGGGAGAGTGAGAGTGTCGGCGGGAGGTCACAAGACCGGAGTGTTGGAGATGAGAGTTGTTTGGGTGAATTGAAGGTGGCATCGAGGCGCTGTTAGTGGACGGATGAGGAGGGTAGTTGGCAGTTCCATAGCCTTGAAAGACGTGGCTCTGTCTGATATCATTGACGCCGCTGCTTGGTGGGCCATTTCGTGTCAGAGACGGAGAGTGCTGTTGCTGCTGCTGCTGCTGTTGTTGTTGTTGCTGCTGGTGCTGCTGTTGCTGAAGATATTGATCGTCACCTACAAGATTGAGACTCAGATTAGCCTCGTACAACGTGTTTTAAAAAAAATATGTGTGTATATATATATAATATAATCCAGCGGAGCAAACATGAACCATAATACAAGAGTGAGTATAAGAAATACGTAGGACATGACATGATTCTTGTGATTTTTTCNTTTTTTCTTTCTCTGCCAGGGAGCGGTGGGTAGGACTTCGGAGATGACAAAAACGCTTTCGTTGCTTTGGTTGCTGAAGAGTTGCTGATGACGGGTTTGACCATCAAGCCCCCAGGAAGAGAGAGATGTAATNAAAAAAAGAGCCGTGCTGCAAATGATGATGTATTATACAGGTAGAATGATTTGACGTGATCCCCGCCCAGTAAAATCCGCGCGCGCGACATGAAAAATGATTCCAGTAGTCCGTCCCATAAAAAAGATAATTTCCTACCCGCCGCTCCCTTCCAGATTTACATTTTGCATGATTGAAGAAGAAAAAAGGACCAACGAAACAATGGGAAACGAAAAAGTAAAAACAGAGGTATCATAGCAACATTTTGCACACATCACATCTGGTGAAACATACCAACATCGTCTCCTCCTTGCGGTTGTCCATCATGGTGCGCATGGTGATGGTGAAGCGGTGTTCCACCCATTCCAGCGAGACTGGGCTTGCCCATGTTGGGTTGTGGTGCGGCTGGAGCAGGCATGACACCTGACGGCGGCATCCCTGTCGGTCCGGGTGGACCCGCCATGTGAGGGTTCTGAGCCTGGTGTGCCTGAACGGCAGCCTTGCGGTTGTTGATCTTCGCCATCCTCCTCACACGTCGACTACGTAGTCTGGGGTCTTGGTTGCTGTTTCTCCAGCTGTCTACTGCTCTCTGGATCAAACCTCTCTTGCCGCGCAGACATGGATTCAGCTCTGCGAGAGCCCATCCTACAGTGTTGCACTCGGTCTCATAAACCAAACGATTTCCTCGGTACTGGTCCTTGCTGCAGCAAGCTCGGGGATAGACACAGTTCTCGGTCTTGAATTCCGGGCTCAGGTTGTCCACATTCACCGACTCCACGTCGCATCGGATCGTGTATTCCATCTTGACGCGATCGCGTGAATACTCAAAGGCAATCCATTGAACGCCATTGTTATCTTGTCGCACCACCAGCGGGGTCGTCGCGGGGATTGGGCCTGGGGCCGCGTTAGGGTTCACGCCGTTACCACCGGGAACGTTGTTCTGGTTCATCTGCGGCCCGTTTGCCTGGTGTTGTGGCGGGCCCAGAGGTACCGTGGGGCGCGAAATCTGGGGCACGTGAGGTTCCATCTTGGGGCGCGGGCTGCCCGTCATGCCTGGTTGCTGATGCTGCTGGCTTGGGTGCTGTTGCATTGGGTGCTGATTGGGCGCGTGTGACATAAGCAGGTTGGGTTGCGAAGTCATGGATTGATGGTGCTGTTGTGGGTGCGCGTATGGTGATGGCCCGCCTTGAGGAGGCATGGGTGGATACTGCTGCGGTGGCGGATAGTACATCTGTGGGTTCTGCTGAAGCTGAGAAGTTGGCGCTCCATACATGCGGTGTTGGTCATGTTGTGAAGGCGATGCCACGGAAGCAGGAGAGTTCGACTGAGGAGTATGATAGGAGATNGGGGGGGTATGGTCGCGTCATCTGCGCGGCCGCCATTGTGTCTGGAATTTCGGAGGCTGTAAAAGAAAGCCACCACGTTAGCTAAATGCGACATCAAAAACGCGTCTCCTTTCTCTCCCAGATAATGCGGGTTTCCACTTGCCTGCAGACGTATATGTTCCTGATGCGCTTGGAGTGCTATACGGACTCGGGTGCGCGTTGTAGTAGGGAATGTCCTGTGGATGCTGACCAGTTGGAGCCTGCGCGCTCTGAGGATACTGTTGAGGAAGGCCGTGTGCTTGTGGTTGATACGCGTTCGAATGTTGCTGCTGTTGCTGCTGTGGCGGCGGCGGAGCTTGTGGATGGTGTTGCTGGTGCACGATGCTCGAGGGGCGCGGGTGTTGCTGGAGATGTTGAGCGGGAGGACCCTGTTGCGCGTGGTGAGGATGATGCTGCATGGGAGGAAAATCGAGTTAGCCGATGGACTTTTTCACAATAACTGAAGTCCAATTGCAAAGATTATAATAACCATTGAAAAGGGAAAACAAGATTGCGCGACGCGATTTGTTTTTCTTTGAATTCAATTTTTTTTTTTGGGAGTTGTGCAACTCTTCTTTTTCACACTCGTGTGTTGTCAAATCGCGGGTGGTTGACCCTTGGCGACTGGGGATTGCGCACTATAACGCGGGTACCTGGCACGCTGAACGCCTGGTCCTCGACTAACAAACAAAACGGTTCCTGGGGGTGAGGGAAACAATGTGGACTCCCACTTTATTTTCACCCAGTCACCCAGGGTTTAAAATGTTTAAAAAAACGAATGGGTAAAATTGCAACAAAAACGCAAACGCGCGCAATTTGATGTGAGCAAGAGATATAAAAAACAGGGTGTTCGGGTGGTACCTCCGTCTAACGGACTGGACTGCCTGGGTTTTTGATTAAAGAAATTTGCTGGATGACGAAGACAAGCGACTAGGCCAGGTAACAAATTGTCCGAGGAAGAGCGATTTTTCTAAGCCGGGTGCGCCCGCTACCGTATCTCCCTTTTTTTCTTCCAATGTCCCCGGGAGGCAAGATGAGCAGAATCGAACGAGGGCGAGGGCGTCAGAAGCTTATGAAATGGAGACAGCGCGCGCGCGGGCGTTGAAGGAGAACCGGAGAATAACAATGAAAAATCGGGGAAGGGGGTCGAGAGACTTGATCGGAGCGAGGATAAATGTGTGCAGAGCAGGAGTAGATTGTTGTAATGCGTGCCGAAAGAGAGACGAGGGCCGGGGATGAGGGTGAGATGGACCAGGGGGTGTGTGTGGATTTAAGGAAGGAGCCAAAGGTCGGGATCGAGCGATGGGGCGATGGTGGTGGCTTGCCTCTTCTGCTAACGCTAGACTTATGCTCTCTCTTTCTTTGCTCTCTCTTTTCTTTCCTTCCACCCTTGCACTGCTGCTGCTGTTGATGGTGCCGGTGNTTTTTTTTTGTGCTCGTACTCTGCCTGATGCCTGTCGCTCTGCTTTTCTGCTGCCGGTCTTCACACACGCTGGCTTGTTGCTGCCCGCTCTGGGGTATTCAGCGAGTTTTTGGCTAGGCTGGAGAGGGGCGATGATGCCGGCGAGGAGGGCTGGTGTGGATGTAGTGTGGTGAGATTGAGTAGCAGTCAGCGTCGCAACGGGCGAGCAAGGGGCAAAGACACAAGGGCAGCGGGAAGGATGGGGACTGGCCCCAGCCCCGGGGCCACCACCCTTTTGAGCCCAGCACGACCAAGACTAAGACCAAGAAACAAGGCCCCAGGCAAAAAGCGAAGGATGCTTGATGTGCCGGGGCACTCATCAGCGGCAGCAAGACAGCGCCCGGAGACAGCGACACTGGCCTGTCACGGATGACGAGCGCCACGGAAATGAGCATTGTCTTCTCCTCCAATCACCATCGACCAGGCTGACCGGCCCCGCTTGGCTGACAGGGACCAGGCCTCCAGGGGTAGCCAACGAGTGCAGCAAGGGATCTCGCCGCTTCAACAGCGACGGTTTTGACTTGCTTGGCTTCGCGATCCATTGGCCCAGAGACACCCATGTACGAATGGTCGCCGGAAGGCGGTGAAGATGCTGCTGGCGTGCGTCCGCCTGTGTTGATCTGCTCCTCTGCTCCAAGGCMAAAAAAAAAGGGAAGTGCACAATGATCGCGATAGGTGATGGTGATCGCAAAGAACCAGATGTGCGCCATTGGAGCACGGAAGAAATCGATCATCAATCATCCATCATCCATCATCAAGCGCAAACAGGCCATGGCCCCCGGGAATGACGCCCTGGGCTGCTTTGACGCAGGGACTAAGCATATCGAAAAAGGGCGGGACTTACACCCCATCCACCGCCTGCCCAAGTCTGAGTCCCAGGTCCCGGCCCCCGGTGCAAAGGCAGAGGCAGAGGCGTCTGCAACTTTGGTGTAGCACCGTGTGCCCTTGTGTACGTAGCCCTCGCTCCCCCACCCAACCATCCACACATAAGCAAAGGGAGATAAAAAAGGAAGCCACCGTCTGCACTTGCCCACCACCGCCAAAGCATGGGAGAGCTCGGGAGCTTAGCAGGCGGCCCTGGTAAGTGGTGGAGGGGATTTTGTCTGAAACACAGGCCCCCCAGCCATGACATCTGCCCATCACAACAACCAAACGCGACATGCTCGATATGCCCTCGGAACATCAACTTCAGGCCACGTGTAGATCACTCCTCTCTGCTGCCAGGGAAGGAAAAAAAGGGGGGGCGGTGCAGCATGAGCAAAGCAGCACGGCATTCTGCACTGGCTGCAACAATCGTAACAATCCAATCCTCCAAAATACCGCAGGATTCGCGAGAAAAGGTCACGCAGCAGCCAAAATAGGCCCGCGAACGAGATTACCTCGTCCACAGACGTGCAGCAAGTTGCATTGAGCGCGCAAGCCGCACAGCCAATGGCCGGGCCCGATCGCGCGACCATCCTCGACCATCGTTGCCTTCTTTGGCCTGTGCGCTACTCAGCGCGGCCCACACCTCGTCCACCCTAGCACCGGTTTGTGCGCTAGCCCACAAAGAGCAAGAGCGCAGACAGAAAAAGCACCCGCGGGACTTGTTCGTCTCGTCCACACCCGCAGCTCCCAGGCCAGAAACAAGGAAGAGACCGGCTGCCCGCAGCTTCTCCCTTGCAATCAAACTCGCAGCAGATCGAGCTCAAGAGGCGTCCGCGTGGGCGCAGCCTGGGCCGGCAGTCCGTCAGGGTCAAGCAGTTCGATCCTGTGAGTAACAGCCAAGGTGCAAGCCTCAAGAGGTGTGGTGCATCGTGAAACATCGAGCTTTCGATTTTCGAGTCACGAATCAACTCCCCCCAGCGTTATTAAGGAAATACCCACGGCCTTCCTGGCCCCCCTTGGACCTTCTGGAAACCCAACCGCGCGTCGAAGCTAGGGCTGGAGTCGGCACGCTCACTCGCGACCATCCAGTCAAACAGCGCCGGACTTGGCTACAGCTTGGATTAGGACGTTGCGCCATTTGATGGAGAAGCGTATCTGACCAGTTGGTACCCCACCGCCTATCGCGGTGAGTAGAGTTGCAGTCTTTGCGTCCATTGAGCACGACCCGATCCCATATGTGACAAATTCTCAGAGTAGATATGTAATACAGTGCGAGCGATGACCCACCCTAGTAAAAGCGCCAAGCAAAAAAAACAAAACAAAAACCAGCATAAAAAAGCAAAAAAAGCAAAGGAACGATATCAAAAATATAGACTTACGTGATCAGGTGCTACTGCCACCCCGGGCTCCTCCTTGTACGTTGGTCGATGCGCCATGATCGATGATTCGGTCGAGACCTGGTGTGGCTGTAGAAAGAAGGTGTGTTAGCCTGCACATCAAGCCCATTGTGAAGGAAAAAACCGTTGGAAAATGATCGAAGCCAACCAGGCTAGCTTGGCAGCAGCTTTGCTTGCCCAAAAGAGGAAAGGACAGGCATGACAAATTGAGGCCTTGCTCTGCCGTTACACGCAACGCACGGGTGCTGCACATCTAATCGCAACACCAGCTAAGAATGTTATGGTCTCAAAATTTACTATTCCAAACAGAACACGAACACCCATGAAGGAACAGGTCCAAAGCTTCGATGGCAAACTGTTGGAACATCAACATGCCTGATCTAATATGCACGGGGCAGGTTATCCCATAAGAAATCACCCGCACTGTTTGCAGCCGAAACTCAAGTCGCCGTGCATTTATTGAGGAGCGTTAGGTTTCATGTCGGGGGAACAGAATCTCGTCCCACAAGCAATGCGACTACCCATGGATGAGGTCCCCGCATCCCAATGAATGAATCTAAATTGCTCGCAAACGTGTAACGTTATCGAGCGATCCTCCATTCTGGTCGTCGATCACTGGGTCCAGAAACAGAGCCATGGGTTGAAAAATCACCCTCACTGAGTGTAACCTCTAAACATTCAGAACTCTGAATATGCACAGATCTCATCTTTCCCCTCCTTCTTTTCTCCGCACCGCAATAGAATCCATTAGCAATGCAGATTGAACTTTCAATCCGCTGCGAGGAATTTCCCTGCATGTAATCACGAATCACTTGCAATCACTTTCGTACATCATGCCCATTGAGACGGCATTAGAATGTACCCAACCGAAAGAGGTGGCTTAACGTCCCAATCAACTGTGATGGTAAACGATTCAAGTGTTATTGAGTCGTGCCGAGTATTATTATTATGACCTGGCCAGATTATGGTAATACGACACTTGCTCGTTGTCCAACAGGCATCTCCTGGCGCAGGCTCTGTCCCACGTTTTCACGTGAGTCGGGCGCTAGCTACGGTGTTTCCGACAAACACGTGAACCATGGTTTGACCATCCATGGTATTGGAGATTTGGGATCCCCCGAAAAAAGGTCGGCCAATAATTGATAACGTGAGAAAGAAAGGGAAATCCATTTGACTTACCCGTTGCGTGTTGAAGTTTATAGTTATACCGAGATGCGACTATAACCGTGGGTGGAAGGTACTGTATGCCTGCGATGTTCTGGTCAGTTTGGTGTGTTGAAGGTAAGTAAGAAAATTGAGCGAGGTCCAAAAAATGTCAGCTGCAGCGGGCTTGACTAGTGCCTGCAGTAGCAGAGGGAGAGTTGCATACGACTGAATCAGAAACAGGGAATAGCCAGAGTGCGGCTGCCACCGTGTGCGTGTGTCGGAGGGGAAAAAAGAATGAGCAAAGAGTGCTGGCCGCTAGAAACTCCCACGACAAGCCCAGCGCGATCGAGGCTATGGACAACGGTGCAGATAAACGTGCCTCGAACGTTGGAGGAGATGGAGAATGGGCAATGGGCAATGGCGCTCTGCGGGAGAAAAAGACCAGGACCAGCAGGTGAGAGCGGCTGGGCGGGCAGATATAATTATACATTGCAAGGGGTGATCGGGGGTCAAAGAGGAGATCCAGCCAAGGATGCCCACTTGGGAAGGGGGGAGGGAAGGGAGCAGGCCAGGCATGAAGCCTCTCGGCACATTATTAATTAAGGAGACGGGGGGTGCGCAGGGCAGCGGCGGCAGAACGAAATGCTGGTCCGCTGGCTGGGCTTTCGCTGGGCCCCTTGCGATCACGGATNGCACTTCGCTTAAAGTGCCAGGATGTCGGTGGAGTGTTGTGGATGCCAGTCGACCTCGGGGGACCAACGGCGCAGCTAGCAGGGCCAAAGGAGGGAAGAGGAGGGAAAAAAAATGATGAAAAAAATAATAGAAAACTTGCTGCGAAACGGCGCCAAAAACGTACCTAGAAGAGTTTTTTTTAAATGAGCAGCGCGACGCGTCGTGGAAGGGTCGCGATTGATCGGTGGCTCCAGATAGAAATATACCTGTTGCTTATGGTTTGCTATGAGTGTGTTGTGGGATGATGTTTAACTGGCTTCTTCTAGCAGATCTGTCAGTGCTGAAGCTACTTGGGCCCCTTGACAGGCTAGGATGCCATCGTCCCTCACCTTTTCAGCGCTTACCGTGTACTACTGTACTGAGAGGCTCGTTTGTAATCGATGAAGTAATTCTAGCTTATGACAGCACTCTGGTTGACGTTATATGCCCGCTTTCAGTTTGCGATATCTGCGAGAACCCGGTGTTCAATGCCGCCAAATATGGTAGATGTTGCTGGTTCCTTAGAGAGGATGCTCCTGTGCCAAATCGTAGAAGGCTGCCTTAAAAAAAGGTGATGGTTCAGGTACTGATGTGATCGCGTGCTGATGGAAATGGGTTAATCTGCCGGTCATGGGTATGTGCCCACCGCATCTGCTACTTTTATATGTGATGTGCGTTTGCAGAAATATTGCTTCTGCCGGGTTCATGCGGTCCAAACTCGATTCTATCCAGCACCGATATGCTTGTATGTATATATCCCTCAAGTCCAAAGGTCCTTCGCGGGGCGTTCGGATTTTTCAACTTTGTGATTTGGGGAGTCGATTCCTGCTAGGAAAATAGCTTTGTTCTGTTGGGAGCCGTGATAGCTCTATACCCCAGATGTTGACNAAAAACGCGATCGTGTTTGAATCTGCGGCAGGCCAGGCAATTGTTTGTCATGGACGTGGAAAACTGCAGTCAAGCCCGAGTGTTTCTGGCGTCACCAACGAGGCTTGGGTTGACGGCGCGTACCGGAACCGTTTCTGCCACGAGCAATTGGTCTCTTGTCGATAGATTCGGTCGCCACGTTGCTCCTTGAGGTTGTCAATTGCGTTGAACTGTTGCACCCGACGTCGTGGACAATGGTTGATGAGTGACGGGCGGATGATGGGAAGTTGAAGGGGCGGAAGTGGTCTTGAACTTTTTCTCCATCGCTTGTGCTTGCTGCTAGCTGAATAGACGCGTTTCGTAAATTGGCAGGAGCCACCACTGGACTCGGGGAACAAACAGCACAGCAAACAGCTAGCTGGGACTTGTTCGGTCCCGCCCGTCCACCAGACCAACTGTGACGTCTTGAAAGAATCCCCTTGCCAGGTGTCATGTGCTTATTGTTGCTATACTGTACAAGTAATACAGTACAGTACAGTACTGATTCGTTGCGTTGGTTCTTCAATTTTCTCCTTCCGGTCTCCTGGACGTCCCAGCGCCACGGAATGAATTAGCGACGATCGTCGTCGTTGACGCCTAAGCTGCCCTTGTCACAGTGGAACCCGGTACACAGTACAGTACGGAGTACAAGGCTTTTCAAAGGCACCGCCCCAGCTTGAAAGTGGCAGAGGTTCCGATACGAGGGAGGCAGGAGGCTATGTGCCTGGTGTCCATACCCAAGCGACAACGACCTTACGAAGTTACGGCGATTGACACCAAGGTCCCGGATGACCCTTGCGTTTCTCTCTCTTCTACTGCACCGTACGGTACTGCACTGCACTGTACATGCCCACCTGACGATCTTGCGAATAGCTTCAACGGTCGCAACATGCACAATGTCGATAGCTTCAACGGTAGGGCATGAGCGGGTAGCAAGGATCTGGGTTGGGTGGTGCGCCTGGGGGGGGTTGAGGGCCTGAGAGTGCAGAGGGCAAAGCCTAAAAGCTTGACTGACACGACTGGGAGGCAAGTTCAACGGGGAAACTGGCACTTGTACCGTACGCTACGGCATCATCTTGGTGCGAACAGACACCTCCGGGGGGGAAGAAACGGGGAGAAACGGGGCCAAGCAGGCCTACTCTCACTGGCCCTGTTTCTCCCAACTCTTGCAGACTGCAGCTGCCGCGACCGGTGGGTGGGTCAGGGCCTGGCTGGCTTCCTGGTTGGCTTGTGCGAAAACCTGGGAGGGCTTAGTTTTCTCAGATCACCTCACTCACAAAAGACTGGAATTACTGTATGTACTTATTAATCTTCCTCTTTTGATTGAACAGAGGAATTGAGAAGTAGGCCAAAACCTAATCGGGAACCACCTTCTCGAATTCGGGACTGTTCTAACTAATACTTGTACTGCATATCGATCGTCTGGAGATACGACAGTACAGTTGGACTGCTGCAATTCATGCCGCTTTTGTTCGTCTACGGGTCTGCCACTGATCATGAGCCGACTTGCTTCCAATGACCACGGACGACTCTCAAACTCGACTCCAGTCCTGAAACCATAATGACGACGAACAATTTCTTAATTACGCCCTTTTTTAACAGTTACTCCTAGCATCGTGTTGAAGCCCTTTTTAGGAAATGCGGCTCTCAAAGCTCTCAAACAAAGCCCCCCCAGCTGTCATCACGATCGAGAGTCCAGACCCAAACAAAAAGGTGACCAGACGCACATGCCCAGTAAGTACAGTACGTAAGTACAGTAGTTATTTATAGCGTTATTTATAGCGCTTACTCGGTCTCCTCTTCTCAAAGCGCATCAATGCCGGTTTGGACTCAAGATGCAGCCGTCAGCATCGCGACGCGCCTAGATTGCTAGATATGCAGTGGCGGCTGCATGAAGCATGAAGTTGTCGGAAATGACCTTCCCAATCGGGGAGTCTTCGAAGATCGCTCGATATTTAAAATAAAATTAAAGCGAGAAAAAATAGAAGGTCCCATTTGAATAAATTATTAACTCGTTCATAATTCAACATATTACGATATATCCATCGGTACTGTTCCGCTATACAGCGCCTTCCGACCGGCCATGCGTGATTATTTCAGGGGCTGGCCTCCCCTGACTGCCCCATAACCAGCGGTCCAAAATAGGGTTCACAACGGTACTCTGACGGGTACGAGCGTAACGCGTTTCCTGGAGAAGTGAGGGAGGGCTGATGATAGTTACCGATACCAAAAAATAATGCACCCAAGATCTCTTCGCTCGGCCGTTCTTCAAAGATTACCACTTGATCAGCGTGCGACGTTACAGGTCGACTCGGCTCCTTGATGTTACTGTACATTATGGAATACAGAGTGCTCTCCAAGAAGTGGTCTGACATCCAGTCTTGACAGAACCCTAGCCTCGAGATAGCCAGATCAATTCTAGAAGTCGGGCCCTCGAACTAGCAATCTCTACCCCGCCCAAACTTCAAAAAAGTGGTGTGCCCACTCGCTCTTACGCACATGTACGGAATGAGTCCAATACTTGGACATTAGAGATATCCAATCGTAGCAAAATAATGGGCAATCATGGTCGAGATCGAGATCGAAGAGAGCAATTGCCTCCGAAAGCTGGACGTGGATGTACTGTACAATACGAATATTGACCTACCTTATCAGCTTATGTGACCATCAGCGCCGGCGCCATGACATTTCCTTGTGTGCCTCCAATGTATTGTTCTGGTGGCTACCACAGATTCTTCGAAACTTGTGCCGATGGAAAGGCATAAGCCACCAGCCGCACTCGTTATAACGCGATAGGATCATTCACCTCTTCATTCAGCCGTCCGTTTACGTGAACATCAGAGGAAAATGTCGCGCGACCATCACCGCTTCATGCTAGCTTCGTCATACCAGCTGGAGCTCGACATAAAACGTACGAATTGTTAGTTTGCAATTAAACTGATGATTCGTCCCTTTTCGATCACACACACACACGGGTCCGTTCTTCCACATCTTCCTGTGCGATCCAATCAGCATCGACCTTTTTAGCCGGGGGGAAAGGTGTGAGAGTCTCCTCCTGGAATGCTCACTGATCCGAAGTCCGCTACGAGCGTGATACCAATCTCCATAATACTATCTCCGAGCTGAAATTCAGGAAGGGCCTCTTCAGATATCAGATTTTGAAGCACGATTGATGAAGTGACGTTGAAATAGATGTCGAAGGTCATCATGCCTGGTCAAGCTTGTTGACCCTTGGCCGGCACTTGAGGAACTTGCCAGGCTCAAGGACCACTGGCATCGTCGAGGGACACGAGGAACTTGAACGATGCGTTGAGCGATCCGTAGGGCGGTCTCCATTCCCCCTCCTCCAAGCTCCTCAACCCTCGAGGCCTCGGTGACCCATGCCCTTGCGGTTCGGAGAATTTTGCACCGTTGAATTTGCGCCCTTGAGGGTTGGGGGGTTTAACCTCACTTTGGGGTGGAGACTAACAGGACCATGGTGGTGTAGGTAGCCACTGAGTCGTGGGTGCCTGGTCAGGCGATCTTAACTATGTCGGCGCAAGTACCTTCGGATGATTTTAGGTTGGATAGCATGGTAGAGGTACAACACTGTACAGTACAACCATCCAGCAGGGAACTAACTTTACAGCACAGTGCTGTACCGTACTGTACTGTACATATGTGAAGGCGTCAACAAAGGTAACAACAACCAATACCGGTATACGGTACAAAACACTATCAGCATCAAAACAGCCCGTCTAATTATCTACCATACCACACTCACTTACAGCAACAATCCGCTTATCCCCGAAGACGTCGGCTCCGAGGAGATGCTGTGGATCCACTATCGTCACGGCAAGCATAACGAATTCCTATGTGCGTCGTATTAATACGGGCCACAGTAAATATAAATCGAATTCTCTCTTACAAATTGGCCTAATAAGGGTAAGCTAATTGCCAGATGCAAGTTAATACCAAGTATGCAGCGCTACCGTACCAAGTATCCACACATACGTTCGCATCCGCGCTTATGCATGCACGGTTTCCCTTTAGGCCAGAGACCACCTTTCACCTTTGTTTGCCCAGTGCCTGCAGGCATCCCAAGTCTCCCGCAAGCACCTGGTCGTCCTGGGAAAGCCATCGACTACTACTGTATTGAACCCTTCAACTTCTACCTTGTCCAAAGTACCCGTTCAAAGCTCTTTAGAACACGTACATAAGCTTGAGGTTGATGTCAAAATTCAGCAAAACACACAATATCGAATCATTATATCATATATAAGGCACGACCTCGCTTTTCAGGCAAATTGATGACGATTACGTCAGAGGCTTCTAAGCAGCTCTCGAATTTATATATTTTTTGTCCTCCATGCAGATGTGAAATTAACAAATAGAATCGAATTGACAAAGAAACCAAAGGAAACACAAGCACAAACAAACTCTGGGAAAAGAGATAGCCTCGGTTGACAGCAACAATAACCGGTAATTGAAGTACGAGATATGCCTTGTTTTTCTGGTTGCTCGTATTGCACTGTATCTTCGAGTTTACCGAGTCTGACCCCCTACTGCCGGAAGCCTGTCAGCACTAGACCCAAAGGCAGTACCGGGACTCCTTACGCCGAGAAACATCATTATTATTATCCTCAATCCGGGAAATAACTCAGCGCCACGAACATACTTTTTCTTTCTGATAAGCGATCTATTACAGTACTGAACACTAGTACTATCCATGGTTCAGTATGGTACGGTACCTCGATTCCAGAGAAAGAAGGAGCCTCCGAAGTGGCTGTTTGAAAATGTCTTAGAGTCCGATACGACCTCGAATTAGATTCTCATCGACAGCCGCGAAAGATGGGATCACTCGGAGTCTCGTGCTTTTAAAGCAAACTCTCTGCTAGGAGGTCTCAGCTACAGTAAAACATTGTCAGATTGTGTCCAACAATGGAAGCTGCCCCGCAATCGCTCTTTTACGTACAATCATGGAGAAAAACTACCGCGAATAGACAAATGGCCCAGACTACTGCCGTTCTGATACAAAAGTCCAACATTTCGGAGGTCAAGGCATTTCCTATCCCCGGGGTGACCTGATTGTGCTAATTAAATTAATGAGCGCGCCTCGCATCCCACAGTCGCGTCGGTTGGTCTTGTTCATTGTCACTGAAGCCCCCTCGATCCACATCTGGAATCTTGTCAGCCAACATAGCCAACATAGCCATCCCGCAGAAAAGAACCGAAATCTCTAGATCCTGTCATGTCGTATCGCTTATGATTACTGCTTCCTACTCTACATCAAAACGGCCCGGAAGGAGTACGGTACAGTTGCGTTGGCTTGGCAGGGAACCTTTTTTGATCTGAGCCCGTAGAAGCAACCCCCACAGGCACCTTCTCAGGAGACGTCAAAACAGACTGTCATCCCTGGATTGAAGTGGTTTATCTTCAGAGCCGAAAGAGTAATTAATCTAGACCAGTCGTTAGACCCGTGACTAGTTGTACTGTAACTTGTATGGCCAAGGGCAGGATGCTACACGACTCGATTTGGACTCATGCCTAGATCTCTGCAGGATATTCTACTTGTAGCAAAGATGCAGGTTCTGCTGCGAACTCACACCAATCACACAATCCCTGCGAGTCTCGTAATTAAGTTACTATCTACAACAGTACTGTAAAAGTCCCTGAGCCATCGCAACGGCTACTGCAACGCTCCACCACGTTAAATGCTCATGTTGCACAGCATAATAAAAAGGAAGGAAAAAATGTAGGTGGACAAATCCATCCATGTTAAATTATTCCTTCGATTAATACGGAGTACGGGAGTATGGATTTCTGCAGGACCCGTGTCAGCACAACAATTCCCAACCCCCCTTCTACCGTATCCTCGACATCTGAGACATTACACCCTGCTCCTTGGCTCATGCCATGTCACTTTTTACTTTTTGCTCTCCTGCCACCAACGTCAGTCATTTCTTGTGGACCCTCAGGACCCTACCGCCGTTTTACTTTTACTCTAGAACCTGAGGAAGACCTTTCATACTTGACACTGATCGATGGAGCCATGGAGCGATGGAGAAGACGCCTAGGTGCCTGAGGAAAAATGGAGCCAGATCCACTGCACGTGCTCTTCGTCTCCAGCTGAAATTTCCCGGCGCCATATCCGCGCGCCAATGGGGTTGTCTTCCCTTGGCCGTCCTTTTGTCATCTCGCCCTATATTGCTGTCGTTTTATTACCCGGTGCATGTTTTAGTTCTTACCGTTCACGTACGGAAGTACACAGTAATTACTCTAAAACCTCCTTTTTTGATGGATCCCTCCTTTCTCCGTTTTCTTTTTTTAACCACTCCCTTTGNTTTTTTTTTCCTTTTGCTCTTTTTAGGCAACTTCGGAACCCAGACCGCCATGTTGCTTTTTTAATTCTTTCCCAGTTGTTTGGTGGGCTGGCTTAGGTTGGAGACGCGGCCGAATAACTTGCTTTTCTTTCGTTCTCTCACTAAATAAATTGTTGGGAAATCACCAACACACACAACTTCATTTTCGATAAAAGTTGCTTTACAGATGATTTTTGTTAATCTAATGTCTAAGATAAATCTCTCTGATCAAGACAGCAATGTTTCCAAATATACAGTGAGAAAATCATGTATGCATATATGCATGTTGTGATTTTCCCTTTATTTTCGACAGGGTTAGATGTAAATTGTAATTGTGAAAACTTTTTACATTCTATTCATTTATTCATTTCATTTTAAACTAAATACGACTTGCAAGAGTGGGACCTGCAGCAGGAAAAACAAAGAAAANTTTTCGAAAAAAGTTGCTAGGCTTCTTCATCTATGAGGACGGGAATAGTTTTGAAGAACGACAGCTATCTACAGGACCTTTATTTAGTTTTGTCTCTAGTGACTTTTTGAATTTGAATACTCATTGGAGCTTTTATCTTACTCAACACTCAACCAAATATACAATATGTAGCNTTTTTTTTGTTACAGCCCTGAAAAGCTAACTAGGGAATTTCTCTTTGTCCATACCAAGTTACTAGGAACCACTTTCACATTGCGAATCTGATGCCTGAAATCATCACTATAGTGCTCGGCACAAAATATAAAATTCTCTCCAGTTATGCAAAAAGTTACAAGGACTTCACTTCACGTTGCAAATCTATATACTCAAAATCGTCACTATAATCTCGGCGTGAAAAAGCTAGGCAACCACCATAGCCTGAAGGTTTTGTAACTGAAATCTTTCCGTTGCGACTCTGAACAGCGAGAAACAGGGCTATAACACTCGACATAAACCATTCAACACTTGCAAGTCTAGGCAGTGGATTCCCATCACTATAATTCTGGGCATACCTCTTATGAATTTTTCTCCTTGAAGAAATCGATTTTATTGTTGCGTCTCTAATGAGCGAGAACAAGCGCTATAATGCTCGGCTTTGAAAACTCCCAGACTAGCTCCAGGATATCCTCTGCAATAATCGGTGTGCTTTCCGTTGCGTGTCTGTCTATTAAATACAGCGCTATAATACTCGGCATAGGCATAGAGTTTGCAAGGTGTACGGTAGGAGTGCTCTGTTGCAGCTCTGAACGACGGATGTTAATCACTATAATGCTCGGCGTGGACACTGCGTGTTTCCTTTGTACAACTACCTTTTTCGTTGCGTCTCTAATGAGCGAGATTAAGCGCTATAACACTCGGCGTGAACCCCTAGGACTTTCTTTGTGAAACTTCTCTTTGCGTTGCGTCTCTAAGGAGCGAGATTAAGCACTATGACGCTCGGCATGAACCCTGGGATGTTCTTTGTAAACCCGCATTTTTGCGTTGCGTCTCTGTAGAGCGAAATCAAGCGCTATAACCCTCGGCGCCAGATTTGGAAAGATGTGGTGGTGATGGTCTGAATGGTGGTGTTTGGGAAATTCAAAGACAAAAGAGAGTCAGTGCTTAGTTGGGCTTTTTGACCGTGTCTCTTTGTGTTTATATTTGAAGTTAAACTTCGCAGATTTAATTTGATGTCATATGGTGGATGGATATTTAATTTTAATATCTTTTATTTCCACTTAAAAGTACTGCATATGCATNAAAAATTGGCAGCAGAGAACAAAGACGCTGTTGCATACTAATGTATTGCTTACACAGAAGAATATTCTAGGTTATCAGGTAGGGAATTAAAAACAAGCTGTTTACCCAACATTCGTAACCAACTAGATGTTCATTGGACATACATATAAAGAGGGAAAGAATTAGGAAATAGAAAGGAATCATCATCATTATACAAGCCATCAAGATCACTCAGTCAGTTATATAACCATATCTATATCTTCCCTTGCTCCACAGAGCTAAATCTACTACTGAGTAACCACCCCCTCAAGCATAAAAATAAAACAGAGGAGAAGAGGAGAGAAAAGGAGAAAAGAAAAAAAAAGAACAAAGGAAAAATAAGAGATGGACTGACAAAAGAGTTCGTGCCCTACAGTTGCACTAACAACTGTACGCCTACATCTCTGCTAATGTCAGCCACTTGGCCTCATATCATTAGTCTTAAAGGTTTTCCTTAATTTTTTTGGTTGACCACCTCTTAGAATAACAATTTGACCTGACCGTTCTGCCACAACGGCGCCTTTTGTTGTTCTGGTGCGAGGATTTGGCTTATTTGAGTATATATAGGAGGTAGAGCGCTCAAGAACGAAGGTGAGTAAGAAAGTCGCTAGTGAAGTCAAAGTAAAGTCTTAACCTTAGTGTGTTAATATTTTTTGTTGCATGTCTGATGAAGGAGTAATGATGGCTGCCATGGCGTCAAATGTGGTAGTACCTACCCATCGCCTACTTTTACGCAAAATGGGATCACACCTATGAGTTACTCATGTGAAACCATCATCGTCAAAATCCTTGTCTCTAGCATGCATTCTCGTATCCTCCATAAGCAGCAGCATCTGAGACGGAGTGGAAATTTTCCGAAGGAGGGAGACACAAATGCAGGTTGCCGTGTGAGGGAGCAGCGGTGACTGAGGGGGGAGTGGAAGGAATCTGGGAATCAAAATGTTCCCTCTCTGATTCTAAGTAAGGGTTGTATGACATTATGCTTGTGTTTTAATGCCATGTGAAAATTCATTGACAAGGTGTGACATAAGTTTGAGGTAATATTGTTATCAAGTTTCTTTAGATCAACAAGTCTATTTTCTCTTTGGCTTCTGGTTTTTAATTTTCCTTTGAAAGTAAAGTAGAAAAAGGGTCAAGTTCACTGAAAAGGGGTAAATTCAAGCATACGTTAAATGGTAAGGAGTTAGAAGATATGAAGACAACAGAGACTAACTCGGATGCATGATTAACTGGTGATGGGCATTCCGCTCCTCTCGACTAATGGAAGTAATCAACGATGATAAGACTGCTGTCTTTTATCCCTGGGAGCACTGGGATGTGGTTAGACTCCATTATAAGCCTTTGTATCAGAATCCTTGTAGAAATATAACCCAAGGAATACTCAATGTCTTTTCCTTAGCGATAAGGAAAAGACTACCTAGAAAACAAATAAGACGAGACCTACCGATATCAACTTACATCTAATAACATTTTTATAATTTTGTCGAATTACACTACAAGACGCAAAATCCCTTTATCAAAAATTGAACTTTTGATAATCATGTATATAGATATTCTATCCTCAAATCGGCCCCGACTACTCACTCATTTAACTTGAAGTATCCTGGCTGCAATATTTGGAAGACACCATCGGGATCATATTTCTTGCTAATTTGTTTCAACTTCTTGTAGTTCTGCGCCCCATAACTGGGGAACACCTTCTGTTCCAAAGCAGCGTAGTTCTGGTACAAGAAAGGGTGACCTAGACCCATGGAATAGGCGGTGGAGTTGACTCTGTTGATGGTGTTGCGAGCAGCTGCCATTATCGCGTCGTCGTCGGTAGCGCTGGACCAAGAGATGGAAAGATTGATCACTGGCTGTAGTTAGCATGTATATGAAATTTGGCAGGAAGATGGGGTGGGAAGTTGTTATATAACACTTGGGTAAAGAAAAACAGATGATTGACATACGTGTCAGTGGTCCATCAGCAGCAGTGATACCCAGAGCATTCCCCCCATTCTGAGTGAAATGAGACGTCATATCTGTGGTGATAGGTTGGAGAACAATAGAAGGCAGGATGCCAGAAGCGTTTGCCACGGCTGCAATTTCATCCATGAAGATGTTGACAGAGTCAGTTAACAGTTCAGCAGAGTTCTTAATCATCCCGGCCCAGTATGTTTGTCTGCAAAGATGTCAGAATTGGACCAACAATAGTCACCTTTTAGAGGCCCGGTTCTACGGCACACAGTATGGAGGAGAAGAGCGATTCTCACCTAAAGCCTCCGGGATTTGATGCATTGAATGCCAGCGTTATATTGGTCAGGTTCGTGATAGCGAGGGTATTTGCCACAGGATTAGGG
This sequence comes from Scytalidium lignicola, assembly GCA_002812745.2. Taxonomy (NCBI): domain Eukaryota; kingdom Fungi; phylum Ascomycota; class Leotiomycetes; genus Scytalidium; species Scytalidium lignicola. The sequence continues at coordinate 49,598 of NCSJ02000123.1, forward strand.
ATGGAAGTGAAGTTCTGGAAAATAGGAGGATTGGCAACAGGTTTTGCATATTCCAAATCCAATGCTTCGATCCAGACCTCCGCGGATTGCACGTATGCATATGCAAGAATGACGGCGGCAAATGTATCCTGGGGGGCGTTAATATTGAAGTCCGTGAAAGCATCAATGAGAGCGGCTGAAGCATTAGGCAAGAAGGTAAGGCTGCCACCTAACATTTCGCCTTGAGGGAATGTGAAGAGGTCAAAACGGGTGACGATGCCAAAGTTATTGCCGCCGCCGCGGAGAGCAAAGTAAAGATCCGGATAGGACTTCTGGTTTACATCGTGGATGCTTCCATCTGCGAAAACAACCTGAAATGCACTCTGTTAGCTAACAAAATCAAAATCACGCTGACATCGTCGATAAGCGTATATTATTATTTCGGTCGACACACCTCATAATTGACGACATTGTCACAGGCCCATCCGTACTGTCCGGAGAAGAATGAGATTCCGCCTCCAAGCGTCAACCCGCCAACTCCAATATCAGCCACTCTGCCTCCCACGACGGATAGACCCATGGGTTCCAGTTTGGAATAGACATCAAACCATCGATTCCCAGGACCTAATGAAGTCACGTTCCGGTCGGCGTTGACGGTAACCTCATTCATATTGACGAAGTCTATGGTCACGCCGCCGTTGATGTTGGAGCCACCCGCGAAGGCAGCATGGCCACCGCTTTTGACGGAGAATTGACACTCATACTTCTTTAGTAACAGCAAGCCCGTTGAGACATCTTGAGCACAGGTGGGAGAGAGGCGGCAGGCAGGAGTTGTGGTGGCTTGTTGGACGGACCAGTATCTGGATTCTTCAAAGTCGTATACGGTGCTATTTGGGAAAGCGACTTCACCTGGTAGAGCAGAGTTCAAAGCATGGCACTGGATGGACGGTGGTTAATTAGTTTACAGTATTGGAGTTTATTAAAAGGTTGATTGACTGTGAGACGGTACGTACCGCCGACGCGCAGCTGCTTGTTCCTGGGGAGGAGGGGGCATCTCGAGCGTCGATCGCGCCAAATGCTGCTGCTGCAACGGCCTGGTAGAGCAACGCTAGAATCGACCGAGGGTAGTGAGAACGCATAATGTCTGCCGCGAGAACGGGCTGACTTGTATGTAGTCAATTGGCTCCAAGGTGAATTAATCCAGCCAGAACCCCCAAAAGATCTTCGTCGCAAATAAAAAAAAGAGTAGAATGCAAAATGCGGAAAGAAAATACGATGGGCCTATACTGTACTTCCTGCCACCTGCATCCCCTCCCAGGTAAGAGCTAAAGAAATGGGACAGCATCTTCACCTCTTCCAGTTATGGATCCGGCGGCATAATCAACGTAACAGGACAAGTCTGTTCTGTGTTTCTGTCGACAGGGAAGCTTTGTGCTGCAAGGAACGGCGTGCTGGTAACCTCCTCGCCTTCCATCTGCAGAAACGAGGCAGTAAGTTACCGGCAGTAGGAAGGAGTCTTTGCCTAACCCTGCCAGAGCACGTACTGCATCAATTAAGGGGTATATATAATTAAAGCACTTCTAAGGTAATCATTTAATTACCGGCAACATCTGGACATCTGGACATCTGGATATTTACCATCTACAGGAGGAGGAGCCTCAGCCTCAAGTCTCTCCCCGAGCTGGGCCAATGAAATACATGTGTAACGTTATGACGACCGTTGCATTCAATCGTTTCTTGGCTGCGGGGAGAGAAAACGGAGGGCCAGGAAGCCCAGGAAACGCCGTTTCGGGACGTGCGTTAAAGGACTTCTCTTCACATTAATCACTTGTACTTGTACTTGTACTGTACTAGATACTGTACTGTGCTGTACTTGTAATTACCATACCTTCCCTTCTGTAGAAAGCGCAGATGGGCAACTCCTCACGCTTCTGGGCAAGTCCCAATCCAGTCCCGTACCAGTTGCCGGGAAGACAGCTCCCCCTTCTGTGCTTATTATTGTCCGCAGTAATTCTGTAAACTTAACAGGTTTCCCTCCTAGATGAGCTGGGATCGCCTTCGCGCCCCGTGCAGTCCGTCCTGCCGCGGTGTTTTGGATCTAGGACGGCTCCGCCGGATTTGGATTATCCTGCGTATTATTATTATTATTATTATTATTGTAGCCGTTGGTAATAAAAAGGAACACTTGGTCTGTCTTGAGCCAGAGCTTGTGAAGTAACAAAAGTTCGAGAAAATAGAGTAGAAGAGGACCCCGATCTATTTGCAGCACTTGACGAGATTTGGGCCCCCCCGAAGCTACTTGATACCGTATTCGAATGTATGTACGGAACTCAGCCAGAGTTGCTCAATGCTAGAGCACCCCAGAGACCGTGCATCGCGGCTTGCATCTCACATCTCATCAGCGCGGTAATTGCAGTGATTACCTTCTCCACCTATATCGTAATACTGTACTGCACAATTTAACAAGACCAAAATATATATCCTAGGTTAAATGATTTAGCCAATCGGTTTTGGTACAGCACTGTCCGTACTTGGACGAAAGGCCCGGTTCGCCACACCAAGGAGGCGACCGCACAAAATCGAGATGCGCAAACATTGGCACGCATGGAACCTTTTGTGCCTGGACACGCTGGGAATATGCCATCTGATCGACAATACCTTGTCCCGGGAGTGAATTCGGTGCTATCTTGCTTTTGTTCGGAAGCTTCGTAAGCTCCCTGTGATGGCCTGTACGGAGTCTCCTAGAGTCTGGTATTTAGTGCCGTGATTCCTACCATGGTTCTGACACCATCGGCCTGTTCTGGAGAAGGCGAAATGACATCCTCTCTAGTGTTTCGTCAATAGAGTTAACATGTCAACTTTTTATCTACCTCTCGTTAATCGCCTTTATATGTTGTTGCTCTGATGGAAATTATTAAATAAGAAGACATCTAGAAGGTCGATACCCTCGTTGTTTTTCTCAGATCGTCCTGTCGATTGAGGAGACGATTATGGTTTCGCAGAACATATCGCAGACGGCTGACAGGGTAGGTTTCCATTGTCATTTTTTACAACAGTCTTCGTTGGATTCTCCGCGCCCAAAAGCTGATGTTAAAAGTAGAATGCTCTGATAATAACCATAGTTCTCTCCTGCGTGTTTGTCATTGCCCGAGGTGTAGCAAGATACCGGAAAACGCGTTCCTTTCCTCTTGCTATAGAAGATCTCTTCCTCCTCCTTGCTCTTGCTTCCTTCATTGGAATGGCAGGAGTCTATCTCTACTGCTTGCCAATTCTATTCAGATCAGAAGCTATCGGCGCTGGAAAAGAGCGGCCCTATCACGGATTCAAAGATGATATGACAAATATGCTCCACGGCTTCCTTGCGGCGCAATTGATTTTCTGGCTTTCACTATGGAGTGTTAAACTGTCTCTGTTATTTTTGTTTCGGAAATTGACCATCGGTTTGCCAGATTATATATATATCTGGACGGGAATTATGGTGTTCACTGTGCTTTCCTTTGTGGGCTGTGTTATCAGCGGTTTCACTAGCTGCTCATCCTTGCATGCTTGGTTTACGGCTGGAGCGTGTGAGACAGCGAGAGATGCGACGGCAAAGAAGGCGAGCCTGTATTATTCATTGGCGGTGGATCTTTTGACGGACTTGCTAAGTAAGTGGTTCTGCCATACTGTTTTGAAGCCGGATTGAAAACTCACTGCATTCTAGTAATGGTGATTCCCATCAAGCTTCTCTGGACTCTTCGAATTTCGACCTTTGAAAAATTAAGCGTTGGGTTTGCCTTCAGTGTTGGAATCATAACAATGATCATTGCTATAATACGCGTCGTATCCTTAGATAATAGCGTTCAAAATGGGGAAGTCAACACCTCCTGGCTTATCTTGTGGGCTGCAATCGAAGTTTGTGTGGGTATGTTGCTTCAATTATCCATCTTTCGGGGCATGTAGCTGACATACTGTTTCAAAGCAATCCTTGTTGGCTGTCTTCCTGCCTTTGCGATATTTGTCCGGACCCAAATGACTTCAACCCGCCGACCAACCTTTTCTTACGACCCCAGCAGTACATCCTACATCCGGGACGGCCGCCACTTAAACAGCAGTAAGAGAAGCCGCGGCAGGAGCGAGAGCTTCCTACTCAATGACATCGATCCTAACCAAGTCAGGGAGAATATCCACGACCCTAGTATGACAAACAATGGTGGTGTCAGCTGGACCGAAGTCACTGCTAGAGGTAGAAGGCCTTGACTAAATATTCGCATCTGATCAGACTGTCGGATTCAGATTCGATTGAGCGAGAAGGTCGCAAACATTCGCCGATAAGGAGCTGCTTGCTCTGTCATGTATCTTCCCCCCTACAGGAGATAGTCTCTGGTATCTGGATATGCTCCATAGCTAAGGATAGCTATGGAGCAGTAGATGATGAATACGAAAGATCGCAAGTGAGGCAAAAGACTTATGGCGATGCTTTGTATTTCTGACTGAGATGTCATTGTGATGGGGGTATGACGGCGAAGGGATATTCCGTGCTACGACAAATGTCGAGAATGTGGAAGTGTCGGGGAAGAGGGAAGAATTTGATGAATTGATGATTATGAGGGATGACCATAAAAACAAGCCCGCGATTGGCCCCAAGCAATGTGATACGGAGAGAGAATATTGGCCGTAGACTTGGGATTGGGAATTTAAGACACGCTATAGAATCAAGGAGTTGACTAAGTAGATGCCGCAGCGTGTAAATATGTGTATTTAGAGGGGCTAGTGAGAGTCGATATCACAAAGATGTTTATGAACTGGATAAGGAGTAGACAAGAAGAAAAAAAGGATAAAAGTAGATGGACCTTGAATTAGGTCACGAAGCAAACAGATTTGGGGGTGGGTTCCTTCCGGATTCGGCAAGTCGCACACCTTAGTTTGACCTCACGACATGAACGTCCAGCTTCCCCATATGCTCCAGCACCTGCGTTACTACATTATAATGTCTCGGTATAGCACCAATGTGCTTGTGTTTGTAGCTTTGTCTTTGATGAGCTGGAATTGGCCGGCTCTGCTTCCTGTTCTATGCTGTAACTGCTCTTGTTCTAGTTGCAATGCCATGGTTAACCTTCACTAAAGACCTGCTTGCTAACAACAAGTGGCAGGTCCATTGAGGCAAATATATATATTTTTTAATCAGAGCCGGAGTTTACAGAAGCTCCGCAGATAAACTGGAAGAGTAGTAGAGGGCCCATATCCAGATGTTGTGCTCGGTGCTGCGAGTTTGATCTCTGGTTTCCTCATCATCACTCCTTCCTCACCGCAGCAGCAACGCACCCAACACCAGGCCAGGTCAGGAGAAAGGGGTCGGGAATAAGTTAAATAAGCCCAGGAAATTGTTATTTGATTTCTGCTGCTTTTGATTTGCCGGTCTCCAGCTTCCAGAAGCAAGGAACTCGGGCAAGTCGAGCCGCACCGTCTTCACTAACAGCAAGAGGGGGCAAGGCGGAATTGCGACAAATGCGAGTAAATGATGTGATCGCTCAAAACGGCAAGAACCTTCTCCTCAACACAACACACAACCACACAACCACGCAAACCACGACCCCTTGTGGACCCCTCGTGGTCTGTTGGACAATCACAGTACTGTGTAGAATGAAGAAAAGCTGTCGGCCGCTCGCATTTTCCAGCATTTTCCAGCATTCTGGGTCAAGGAATCCCATCACTCTAGCCTCTTTGGGCCAGGATTGATGTGATGATGTGATCTCTCCCATCCACCTACTGTAGCTACCCAACTTCGATAAGACTCCAGTGTGTCAAGGCAGGGACGTTATCTGGCCCCGCGTGCCCCTCTGCGGAGATGCTGCTGCTTGTGGTTGGGAAATCATGTTCATGTTCGCGATAGTCTCATCGGCAAGGGCTCGATGGAGAATCGGTGTGGGTAATGGATGCTGCAGCAGGGTGATGCTGACTCTCTTGCTGGGGGAGTATTTCTACGACCTTTGTCGCTCCATGCAGATCGATCTCATCCCCGCTTTCTACATTTTTTTCCTTCTCGTTCTTCTCTTTTCTCGTTCTTCCTCTCTAGCTCTCGGCGTCTCATAATATCAGGTCAACCCAGAGAACCAGCAGTCGCTGCAGACCAGAGACACCTCATCAATGGCTTCCTCCGATCCAGAGAAGCACATTGCTGCTTCCCCCGAGCTGCCAGCCAACCAGAGCGACGAGATCTCCCCAGCCGGCTCCCAGCACTTCGACGACAACTACGAGGTCTACAAGCATGGCAGGGAGCTCGAGTTTGATGCCGCAGAGACCAAGAGGGTCCTGAGAAAGATTGACTGGCGCATCATGCCTATCCTCTTTGTTACTTACACTCTCCAGTACCTCGACAAGAACTCCATCAACTTCTCTTCTGTCTACGGTCTGCAAAAGGGAACCCACTTGCACGGTCAAGACTACTCATGGCTAGGTAAAGTTGGCGTCCAATCCGAGACAGACCATGAAAATAATATATATATAATTTTTCTTTCTAACTCCTATGCCTTTTTCAGGCTCCATCTTCTACTTTGGCTATCTTCTCACCCAGTTTCCATCTGGATACTTCCTCCAGCGCCTTCCGGTCGGTAAATTTCTTTCCTGGGCCACTATAGTCTGGGGTGTCATCCTCATCACTACTCCAGGATGCAAGAGTTTCGCAGGAATAGCGGTAAACCGCTTCATGCTTGGTGCAGTAGAGGCGACTGTTAATCCGGGCTTCGTGCTCATGATGTCCATGTGGTATACCTCGGCCGAGCAGCCCCTTCGTCTCGAGATTTACTATTGCACGAATGGTATAGCAACCATGTTTGGTGGTCTCATTGGATATGCTGTGGGAAACATCACTACTGGTTTGCCTCAGTGGATGTACGTCTTCCTCATCTTTGGCGCAGTATCCATTGCCTGGGGAGTTGTCAGCTTGATCGTCCTTCCCGACCTGCCATCCACGGCACGCTTTCTTACTCCTGAAGAACGAACTATTGCCGTCAACCGAGTTGCGGGCAACAGGCAAGGCGTCAAGAATCACCATTTCCAGACCTACCAAGCGTGGCAGACTGCCAAGGATCCAAAGACCTGGATTTTATTCGTCATGGCAGTGGGAGCCCAGATACCTAATTCAGCACTGACAAGCTTCGCTAGTATCATCATTGGCAGCTTTGGTTTTGATACGCTTGGAACGCAATACATGCAGATCCCAGGTGGTGCAGTTCAGTTCTTGGCCTTGATTATTGGTGGTTGGGTTTGTACATATTGGCCGCGGGGGACTCGTTGTATCACGATGATGGTGGCTAACTCGGTTTGTATTATTGGAGCCGGATTATTAGTTGGCCTGCCCAACAACAACAAAGTACGTAGCTTCCATTGTTCTTTGACCACCCAACCAATCTATTAGCTCTTTTCTTGGAATTTGGGACAATCAAATAGCTGATCAGAACCTCTAATAGTGGGGCCGCCTTGTAGCGCTCTGGCTCTGCTACTTCCAAGGTCTAGGATTTAGCATGAGTTTGACGATGGTATCTTCCAACGTGGCTGGCTACACCAAGAAGCAACTCACAGCTGCTGTTCTCTTTACTGGCTACTGTGTGGGTAATATTATCGGCCCGCAGACTTTTATTGCAAGCCAAGCTCGTAAGTAACAGTCACTCCTTCACTGATCTAAACAGTTTGATTTCGTATTGACAGGCTCTATCTAGCCGGCTACCACAGTGCATATATCGCGATGCTCGTCGGCTACAGTATCAAGCTATGCATGGTTGTAACCCTTTATATCTATATGTATCGCTCTAACAAGAAGCGTGATGCGGAGCATGCTGCAAGGGGTGAACTAAGTGAGGAGGAGGAGAGGGAGGCCATTGAAAGAGGAATGTTGGATCAGACGGAGATTGATAATCCAGGATTCAGATATGTTCTTTGAGAAGGCCATATTGATATGTATCTAACGCATAGATGGATGGTTATAAATGCAAGGCAGAACTCAAAGCTTAGCTTGGAAATTCAGGCCATTAACTCCATGCTAGTATTGGTGAGACTAGTTGGGTGTCTGACGAATGAGTGAGAACGCTACATCACCACACACTTTTTCTTCTTTCTTCTATTACCTCCAGTACTCCTATTTCCAGCGGTACTAGTCCCTACACTTCCAGTAACGAACCGCAAAGCCTTATTCCCGCAACTATTCCTATAATTCCCTCCTCCTCTACCTCCCACACCACTATCCCCACTAACAGTATGACTACCAACACCAGTATCACCAACATCAACGCTTCGACTATCGATCACTCCATGCGACCTCGACCTCAATCCTGGCACCGATCCTGATTCATGCGTGCCGTCACCACTACTTCTCTTACCTAAACTAACAGCCTCCCCTAGTCCAAGCCGATCCACAGCCCACAATCCAACCTCCAACTTACCATCCACATTTCTACTCCGCGTTAGTCCTACGACTTTACGGCTAGTGCGGGGCTCGGAAGGGTTGAAGTGGACTTTGTGGCAGCGCCAGGGGGCTGGGTGGCCGGAGCGAGTTTGGAAGAAGGGGATGGGCATTCCGATTTGACTTCGTTTCTAGATATAGGAGGTTGGTTTTTCTGGGGGTGTGTGATTTGTTATGATGTTTGTTGTATAGTATATTGCATGTATATAGAGGTCCAAGAGGAGATGATGAGATGATGAGATGAGAGATAGGAGAAAAGGGGGAGTGAAAAGGAGGAGGGTCATGGGCTTTAAACTAATTACCTCTATTTTTTGTTGTTGTGAATGTGTCTCGAATCCATTGTATCTTTTGTGTTTTGGTCTGAATAACATGTCTTGATTAGCATGTGTGTATGTCGAATATGAGTTTCATTATATGTGACAATTGATTCAACTAAATCTTCTTATTTCTTCTATACTTGCTCGTTCGAGGACAACGAAATACAAAGCTTATGTATAATTCTTCTCTATATTCTTTTGAAGTATTTTACATATTTTAAAATCAGTATGGTTTTGTCTTTTGTCAGTGAAACTTATTCAAATCCTTTTGTCGGACTTCCGTAACATGTTTGGTGAGGATGCTTCTAGGATGTGCCCGAGTTTTTAGAGCTGCTGGGAATCATGTAACAGGTGTTTTAAAAAACAGGAATATATATCCCTCATCATGTTTCGCTGGGTGATTATGGTGTAATCCTTGAATCCAACAGGTTTTCTAGGTGTGGTAGGTAAGTGGCTCGATCTTGTCCATCTCGCAGTTGTACTCTCCTTCTTGTTATTTCGTGAACTATATAGGAGTTCAAGTAACCTTTCTCAGTATCGAAAATAGCAGTTTTAACACTAGTTTGTACTATATTGAAAATTTGAAGGAACACACCCCAGTTGACGGAGTTCAAAAATCTCCCTAGCTTTATCTCTCTTTACATTCCATTATCAACCCTTCCAAATCTGTACGTTGAAACATAGCTGTTGCATTTCCTTAATATCCTTGTTAATTTTATTAATTAATTATTTTACTTCTACAATTTCTCAAAACAAAACAAATAAATAGCCGGTAAAGTTGTGTCTATCTGTTTCTGTTTCTAATTCGACGTTTTACTGTGGATATTCATTCGAATTAAGCGGCGAAAGTGATATAATTCGTCAATTGCACTTGCAGACACCGTACGTAGGCTATTGAGATGCATTTATTGTTCGATAAACATAGAGAGCAACAAACATGCAAATAAATATTGGTGTTCAAATCGACCGTCAACATGAGCCAATCTATACATAGTTTACCAGTGCATTTATTGATGGAAAGGAAGTTATTAAAGTGCAATCACATCACAAAAATACAATTCTTTAACGTAAAAACAAGACATACATTCTGATCCTATGCTATCCTATCTACGCGAACATGAACCTTTTTAAAACATCATCATTAGAATCAATAGAGCTCCGCACCAGCTTTCAGCCTAACCAGTACCCCAATGCATTACATCAATCCAAGTGCGAGTCCATTCCTCACTCTCACCATATAGGAAACACCAACACTCCAATATACATGTCACAAATTATGGATGGCATGACCAATAGGAGCGCTATACAAGAGCCATCATATCATATCACCATGGCATATCCACTCAGATAAGACCTAGTACATGGGTGCATAGTGCTAGAGCGCATCGAGAAGGAAAAAAAGGTGACAAGCTTATAGACGAGAACCGTGGATGAGCTTCATGTCGACAACGAGCTCACGGCCGTGGTCGCTGATGACTAAGGCACGGAGGCTGCCTCGTCCACCGTGGAAGGCTTCGGACAGACGCTCCCAGAGGTTGGATTGATCAATGACACCAACAGCTTGCTTGACATCACCAGTCTCAGTCATGGCAACGACTAGAAACTCACGTTAGTACAACAGTAACGTCAACTGGGAAGGGAGTTGAAGGAAACTTACTGGAGCCATCGTGCATGTCGAGGACACGGTATTGCTTGAAGACGGGGCCAAGCATGGTCTGGACGACGACGCTTGGGCTGGGGTGCTCAACAAAGCTGGACTCTTCATGCAACTGCTTGGTGAAGAGATCAACACCGAGGTATCTGTGTTGGCCAGTGGCTGGAGAAGTGCTGATACGGATGACCTGGCAAGGACGACCTTGGAGAATCAAGAGATCACCAATGCGGATGTGGTGGCATGGGATGGTGACAGTGTTGGGTGGGTATGCAGAGGAGCCAGAAGAGACGACACTTTGGGAAGGTCCACCGGCGGATGGAGCGCTGATGTTGATGTCAATCTCTTCACGGTGGGTGTGAGAACCACCATGGATGGGGTGGATGACACGGTCAGCAGCACGCTGAAGGCCGTGACGGAAGGAGTGGTAGTGACCTATGAAGAAAGGATTAGTCAATGCCAATGGATGATGATGATGGATGAGGCAAACAACCCTCACCTTCGTCGTCGTAGTAACCCATTTTCTTGGATGTCTTTTGGATACGAGGTGGCTCGACGGTTTGTTCAGTTACACGAATCTCTTCGCGCTTGGTGATAGGCTGGAAGCGAGGCGGGTCAACGGTGGTATCGTTGATGCGGGTATCCTCCTGTCGGTAGCTGGGTTGGAAACGGGGAGGGTCGACGGTGGTATCGTTCACGCGAATGTCCTCACGGTAGCTTGGCTGGAAGCGAGGAGGATCAACAGCAACGTTGTTGACGCGGAGGTTTTCGCGGTAGGCAGGCTGGAAACGAGATCGGATTGCACGTTCAGTGATGTCAATCTCAGTATCGTATTGTCGACGACGAGTTGGGAGGTCAACTTCAATGTGTGCTGCGGTGTGTCTTGAGTCGGGTCTATAAAGGAAGGAAGAATGTTAGTGAATGTTTTCATCCGGAGGATAAGTCTGTCGGTGTACGTCGCCATGTCAACATAGACGAGGGAAGCAATGGCCCGGACCGAAGGGGCTTAGACACCCCCCTTGGGTCCTGGAACTATTGGTGGAGCCATTTTTTGATTTGCTGACGGCTGAGACACCCCCAAGCCAAAATACGAGCTGTTTTGCTTGTGTGGAGCTCCCAGAGAAAGAAAAAGCAAATTCAGCTTGCTCCAGCAACCGCGTAATGCTAAGGCTGGAGAGAGCTGGAGGGGGAAGCTCTCCGAAGCTCCAGAAAAAAACAGACCGCCACACGCTCCGAAGTAAACAGATTTCAACCAAAACAATTAAAACTGACCTGAATTCCTCTCTCACGCGAATCTCCTCTCGGCGACTCGGACGGTGATGACGGTCCTCTTCACGAGTGATGTAGACTTCTTCCTGCTTGAACTGCTGCTCCTGACGCGGAGGAAGATTGGCGGTATAGGAAGAGTATTGGTCTTCCCGTCCGAGGCGCTGCGGTGCAGGAGCGAGGTTGATCTCACCCTCGACGTGGGTTTCGGTGGTGGTAGTGGTGGTTTGGACAGCGGCGTCGCTCCTGTAGGACGACGGGAAAAAGCTGAAGGGGATCGGGACTCGGGCGTCAAAGTCCAGGGTGACCGATTTCTACCAGTGCGAGAGAGTCTCTTCTCGAATGCCTTTCGACGCGCCGAAAGGAAGACAAGAAGGGGTCTCTTGCTTCTGTTTGGTTGAAAGGTGAGGGAAGAGAGCGTTGGGCTACGCTTCTTGACTCTGTCTTTCAATTGATGGAAGTAGAGATGGGGTTTGGAAGTGGTGTATGGAAGATGGAGAATGGGGAATTGAGGGGGGAAGACTGGATGGTTTTGTGCGAAAGAGGAGGAGGAAGAGAGAGAAGGAAGTGTGGGACTCTGCACGGTTCATAAATTGCTTTGCTTTGTTGACTCGCGTTTGTTTACGTGCTAAAGTGATTAGGCGAGCTGTCTCACATGAACGGGGGATCTAGCGATGGGTCCATTGGCCGGTGCGTGTCCTCTCTGCCTCTTTCTCTCTCTTTTCCCCAGCCCACGCATAATCAATCATACTGTACACACAGGAAGCACGACCATCGGATCAAATTTCAGCTACTCCACTTCCTGCCACCGAGTTACCATTGGGTATTGGCATGGCTCGGCCGCTCAACACGGATATACAGTACGGTATGGTGCTGTTGAGTGTACTGTTGGATGGGGAGAGAGCTCGTGGCTGGGAGAGAAGCACCCCTTCGATCGCCGCAACAATTACAGTAACCACCACCACCACAACGCACGAGAAAGCCAATGATAACAGATAATTGCAAGAAAGAGAGGGATCCGATACTGAAAACAATACGTCTGGACCATCACGACAGTACTATATTAGTCTACAGTATTACCCGTCCTGCTGCAACCTGCCTGTGATATCGCCCAGCCCGTGCCGTCCGGTGGAACTCGTTATCACCAATCCAAAATCCAATCCAATCCAATCCCATACTCCCTCCCCAGCCTCAGCGAGAGAAAGAAAAAAAAAAGATTACCGTACAAAAAGTCACAGCTCATGGCCCAGCCCTGTGGAATGGAAGAAGCTCGAGCACCAAAAAGCTGGTGGCCGGTAACTATGCCGCCTCGACGTTGCAGATGGATGTCGTGGACCGCCCACATTGGATAGCCCTGACACCTGCCCAATGGACCGTGATGGGCGCTGCAAGTGCGACGGCATCGTGCGCAACACCGTCAGCCTGGATGGAGCTCCACGGTTATGCGTCTCTGGAGACTTGCAGAAGACGGGATGCACGTGAGATCCTCCAGCGCTTCTGGGCCTCCGTGTTGTGTTTTTCTCTCTCTCTCTCCATCGGATGCCTCAACAGTTACCCGGCGACTCTTTGACCGAGGTTCATTGGGAAAATGGGGAAAATTGGAGGGAAATTCGGTCCTTTGGTCTCCATGGCAACGGGGTAGCTCACCTGTCCATCCTAGCTGCCGATTGGTTTCCTTGGTGGCTTGGCGTGGCTGGGGCGAGCTCGTGCACGGACCAGCAGCGGTAATTGCGAGATCGATGATCCCTAGTTGGTGCCTGAGGCCTTTCAATCTGGATCCTCTTCTCGGCCAGCAGTGGAGAAGACTGCTGCCCCGTCCTGCAGCGTTGCAGAAGATCGATCTTGATCTTTGCTACTGCGGCTGCTCCAGATGGATGGTCGGAAACAGGCCAGGAGACTTTGTTTACAAGACTACAGGAGGAATTTGGAACCAGACAATCAAAAAAATAATTTCAGGGTCCCGAATAGTTATGCTCGAACCATTTATTCCTGTAACTGTTGTCAAATACAGTACCGTACAAGTTCGATCTCCAACCGTTGTTGGCGCTGACTGTAGCACCTGCGTGGAAGAGATTGCGGGATGTGACACGAAGCAAATACAGTACTGTAGACTCTCCACTGTCGTGCTATTCATCCTTTTCATGCACATCCTGATTCCCGACCGAGGTTCTCCACGTTGTCAGCAAACAGTGATTATGCCATGTGTAAACAAAAACTGGTTTGTTATTTTATTTGCTTTTTGCTTCATTTCAGGATCCTTGGGTGCGTGCCGTGACAAAAGTCAAAGCTCCACCATCTAATTATGGCGCCAGAATCCACATGATCCACCACTCCACCACTCCATCAGTCTATTTACTAGGCACATGAATCTTCTGTGGTATTTTGACTTTCTGCATCATGATTCTAGATGAGTATGCTTATTTCTATATTTGTTTGCTGGGTACCGCAGTGTAGCATTTACGGGTACTACTCTCCATCGCTGACCACGATCCATTTACACGTACCAAGTAACAACACCAAAATAGTCGAAGACCCACTGTGGATGCAAAGAAATAGACTTAACAGACGTTCTCTTTATTTTTATTCTTTATATTTCCACGATTCTTCCTTCCTGTCGTTCCTTGTTTTTATACCAATACTTTAGCAATTCAATATAATCATTGACAAAGTCTTTGGTGAGGTAGTGGTATCTAAGTTATGACAAGTGAATTTTAAAAAGAATGTCTGGGTAACACATCTCATTCACTGAGATGACATTGAATAATGTCCGGAAACTACAGCTATAAAAGGAGTTTACTTTCCTTTCTCTCTCCATGTTCTTCACTACACTACAACACACTTATTACCTCTTCTCAGATCCCATTTAGAGGACCAGATTTGTTTCTATTAAGAACTACTTAGGATAGGAGTTCTTCCTCTTATATCTTGGAACATAAACTCATTACAATAAAAACCTCTTCTGCGAGCGGCTAGAATTCTACATCAACTTACGCTTTAATTATTGACGGTATAGTCATAGAGAAATCATACAGCGGTGCCTGAAGAGTGGAAATAGTCAGGAGCTGATATTATTCACGGGGGGTATTTTTAGAAATCCTCGAAAGAGAGGAGGAGAAGCGCCAATTGAAGCAAAGGGGGCGCGAGGCTGATTTAGAGTGAGTTTCATTACTTTTGTTATCGTTAAATAACTTTATATTGCATTGGCTAACTTAATACAGAGCCCCAAAGGGCAGAACCAGCTGCACTAGCTTTGGCTGCTGCATTGGACGTGGCCGCTGCGGCTGCCGCTCCTGCTACTGCTCGTTGGGCTGAATAGCAAGTTTCAACATCTTAATATTATTGCAGACAAAAATTGATATGCATATGCTTATTGATTTTTAGATGAAGCAAAAAACGCCATTAACCATCAAATGGGACGGCTTAAGGGGGGAAATGTTCAACACTTCACCATATAAATCTCGAGGATTATGAAGTTGCTTCTTCGCGACGGTGCATCTGAATTCAACTTATATCTCAAGGTTCCGTCTGATAAATTCATTTCTTCTTCGTCTCAGATCCACAATTATGAGATATCTCACTGAGAACATGTGGCACATGTTCTTTTATCAGGTCCTGGCTCGTCCCTGACTCACCCTAAAGGAAGGATATAACGCAAAACTGACCGGAAACACACGCTACGTATAATTTACGTTACGCTATTATCACTCTTGGTGGCAAAAGGGTAGAAGATTTATATTACCTAGCTTGAAGCATCATATATTCACTAATATGAATCTCCTGGAGACATGAGAGTTATGAAGACACGGTCACATCATAAGTGCGAAGTAACCTCAAATCTTGCGGCATGGGCATTTATTCCTGTTCCGTACCCCGACGGTTATGCAATTCCCTCGAATGCCCACGGCGTGGCCAGTTCCAGCTAACCCCTCGCAGCGCGTTTCTGGTGGGGCATCAGCACTATTGATATCGCTTTGTCAACACTCAAAATGGTCATAGATGTTTACGGACATGCAATTACTGCTTACGAGGAGAGGAAAGATAGATGACCGAAGATCATAAGCATAAGTTACTTTCGAACTTAATAACGTGCAAATGAAGACTGGTCTGACAGTTCAAGCAGACGTTGAGTATTACAATCAGGATGCAGGGGATATATTTATTACAAATCGCAATTCCTAAAGTCCCTAAATAAATTGGAACACCATCATGATTCGTTATATACTTTTATTACTACTGGCGAATCAATTGCTAAATCATATTGCTCGCTTCGGTACAAATGCTTTTACAATATTACACGTACTATCCAGGGATTCCCTCAACACCCTCTTGTAGCATCATTGTTCTCTATCATAGCCCCTTAAAATGGACCATGCTCTCATAATAATCTACTAGATACTGATCTGTTCCCTATTACGACGATTTTATTTCCTAGAAATTAAGAATACGTTGAATAGAATTGCAGTCGGTCCGAGATATTGTCGATTACTGGAGCTAGATCTTCAAGACTTGGGCATTCATCAGTGGAGTCATCTGTGTCATGGTCCGAGTCTAAGAAGTGGGCGTCTGGTAGGTCGTTATCTAAGTATATGGAGTCCCAATTCTCATCTTTCATTTCACCACTGATAATCAACAAGGCTATACGTTCAAGGATCAGCTTGTAAGCTAAGTTCAAAGAAGTCTGGAATGGTACTAACCCATTTGAAGAGACTCTTGGAGGCCTATGAGTATTTCCTTAACATCAAGATCTACAGATTTATCACGGAGCCGATACTCCAAAGAGCTTGGCAATTCGGCGTCGTAGAACGCTGAGGCGCAGTTCGCCCATATTTCGTAGCGTTTGAATTCGTGGCTAAGCATATCGAGGAAGAATCTGGTCTCTGAACCGGCCTCTTTTGGATATTCTAAGAGCAAGGCAAACATATCGAAACATGCCTTTGCATGGTCAGCAATAGATGAATTTAGGTGATCCCCTGCCATGGTTGTCTCAGATTGAGCTACAAAAAAGATTTGATCAATAATAAGTTTAGAAGATAGCGTAGTTAATGTATCACTGTTGTCGAGGTTGAATTCAATGTGAAAAGAAAAATAGAGAAAGGAATTGGTGGGTGGTCTTAAGTTGACTGGGAATACACTAAGCAGTTGGTATTGATATATATATTTTTACAACCAAAATTAGTTCCTCGTTGACCTACAAAGCTTCCAGTCTGGAATCAAATAACCACCCACAAAATTATCTCTTAGATTTAAATTAATCTCAAAGAAATGTGAGATACTCTCATCAGTGAGTAGCAATATTAACTGTGGGGTTGTAAATGCAAAACGTGTTATAAGATACATACATTCTGTCCCACTCGCTAACTAGCCAGTCCATTCACCAACTTTTTACTTATTTTTCACTCTTTACACATTACAACAATAATTTTCCTTTGTTAATTTAACAGTATGAGATTCTAGAAATCTCCCGCTTTAAAATAATATAAACAAATATATGATTTTAAGATGATTATAAAGTTAAAATGTATGCAATATATTCTTAACTTTTATTACACCTACAGTTATGATTAAAAATATATATCATTTAAAAGTTCAAAACTTCTAAAATCCATTACAACTGTAATTTCGAAAGNAAAATTTTATATGAAATACTCAAAGAGTGNAAAAAAAGAAATAAGCAAAATCGGTGAATGGACCGGCTAGTTGGCTAACGGGCTAGGTTGGCGAATGGGCTGAAACACATATAACTGACCGTATGAGACTTGACTAGAAACATGAGCATGGCTGGCATCTCCGTTAAATTTGACGATAACAAGGTGATTAGAATTTTATAAATAGAGAAAACCTAGCAGTTTCATTGAGAATCAGTTCTGATTTTCGCTTTTTCGTCATAATCTCTACCTCCTGCTTCAGTTAAGTGACTGGTGGGGAGACAAAGTAAAAGTTCACTATGAAAGGCGACATTAACTGAGAAATACACCATTCATTTAGTGAACTTTAATACTATTTTTGTGTTTCTTTTTCAAAAAATTTATTTAAGTTCTTTGATAGGTTAGTTTATTTGGGCTCTCTTTTGCTACGACCCTGAATGAATAAGGAAGAGAAATGAAAGGAAGAAAGAAGAGACTGGATTCCTTCAGGATTTAAACTTGCACAGTCAAAGATTGCAAGGAATTACAAAAGGCACTAAAAGGGAACAATTATAGCTAATCAAAGGGGAAATGAATTTTATTAACCAAACTGAGCGTGACTATATAAGATGCAGAGGGAACTCCTGATAAACCAAACCAACAAGACATGTATATCTATGAAAAATAGTAACAGATAGCCTCTCCAAAAGGAATAAATATCTCTATCCAAATATCTTTTCTAAAAATCTCTTCCACAACTTTCGTCGCTGCCTCAATGTTGAACGACTTGCGCGATCCGTCCCGACAACTTCATACGAGGGACCGGCGTTTCTCCACTCAGACCCCATCCTCGTCTTATACCAACCTCTGAACTCAATCCTCAGTAAGCTTCGAACCTTACTATCATCACTTAATATATCATCCGCGAGCTCTAAATGATATGATTTAATAGGACATTCATTCGCAATGCCCCTTGCATTCGGATACCTTGGATGCGGCGCAGTGCGAATAAAGCGGAGGTATCTGAGGAGCTCCATGTAAGCTACATATTTTATACGCGGAATAAAGAATGCCTCGCCAAGGGCATCGAGGTGGATTAAGGTAGTGATGGAGTTGATTCTTGGTAGGTTCATGTCGTGGATAATGCTAACGAAGAGTTCGAAGGCTGGTATGTTTAAGTTTGGGAAGTAGAGTCCTCTGCGTAGATGGCCTCCGGAGGAGATGAGGGCATCGACGAAGTAGGGGGAACAGGAGATTAGGGCGCAGCGGCTTAACCAGAAGGGTTTGCGGTCCGGGCCTACTTCTACGATCACCATATCGGTGCCGTCGATGGAGAATACCATTATCTTTCTAGATGACATGGTCAGCATGTCTTCTTGGATATATGGGGATATATATAGTGGTGTTGTGTATTTTTTTGGTGTTGTGTACNTTTTTTGGTGTTGTGTTCTTTTGGTGTTGCGTAGATATAGTGGTGTTGTGTGCTTTTTTTGGTGATAAGTATATGTAAGGTAAATCAATAATATACTTAAGTTGATGTTATCAACGTAATGCTGGAGAGGAAAAGAGCTTTGTAACGAGGAACTTCCGTGCCTTAAATAGACGGGAGAAGTTACTTGAGTTGCTTCAACAAGATCTGAACAGGAGAATTTGTACAGAATAGCATGAGTTCTGAGTGGCAAGGTAAAGGAGGTTGAGTCTAGCAAGAGCTGAACAAGTCGAGTCCGAACAAAGGAAACATAGAGTGAACAAAGATGCACAACAACCCCTTTCCTGAACAATTAATATTGTGTTGAGCAACTACTAGAACAAAGGAACACAATAATTACTGGTCAGGTAAACGAACACTTGTGTAGTTTTCAGGAAACCTCCCTGGGTGTTAATTAGATAGGACACATTGATACCATATTGTTGTGGAGTA
Source organism: Scytalidium lignicola (assembly GCA_002812745.2). Lineage (NCBI taxonomy): Eukaryota > Fungi > Ascomycota > Leotiomycetes > Scytalidium > Scytalidium lignicola. The sequence continues at coordinate 68,793 of NCSJ02000123.1, forward strand.
ATTATATCCCTGAAAAATCGATATATCATTTCTGGAGGATAATCAGACTAGACCAAATTTTCTTGAAGCTATTGTTCGAGTATCGGCATCTACCTGAAAAAAACCCCCCAGCAGATATATCCTTTAGTTTTGCTAACATAAATAAAATAACCATAAAATCCTGCTTGAAGAGTAACAACAAAGAAAAARGAAAAAGGTAAACGTGAGCCGTATCTGAAATCAGCACAACAGTAAGAAAAAATCCGTAACTATCGTCATACATCAATCCTCAAAAAAGTAAAGCATAAATAAATGCTCACTAAGCCAGCGATCCCATCGGATCCCAAAGAGGGAGGACAGTAGCTTTCGTCTTTAAAACATCTCTGACCTCTTTGCTTACGAATCGCGGCTCAACGACAGCCTGGTATACAAACTCATCCATCCATTGATCACTCATCACGAACCATCCATCGCTTCCAGCATCAGTTCCCCAACTGTTTTGTACTCTCCATCGTACACTTTCACCATCCTCGAGATGTACACCGGTCAGCACCATCGCGTGTGTCATAGCACTTTCGCCAGTTTGTAAACGCTGGGCTTTTGTCATTCCAAGACGGACGTTAAATCCTAGCTCGTAGTCAATAAGGCCGGTGTCCATTATTCCAGAGCCTGAATTAGAATATTTCCCTACGTCCGAGCCGAAGAAGATGGGCAGCCCGGACTGGAGCATAGCTACACACGCCTTTTTCAATACTGGCATGGGCACATTCACGTAGGTTATACCACGACCGCCGATAATATTTCCAAGCCGTTCGACGGTAAGAAGGGTGTTGTATTCATGGCGCGGGTCGTGCACTAAAGAGAACATGTCGTGAATCTTGGTGTTGGTTATGCGGATTGATTGCGAAGTGGAGAGCTCCTCGGCAAAGTCCAGGGGTGTAGTCTTCAGTGTGCCTGCTTTGCCGTCCTTGTCAAGGTAAGACCAAGTGAACTCTTGGGTGGGAGATGGAGGAGGACCAAGCGTGAGGGTTAGGATCAAGTGAATTTCTTGCATCATTTTCTCTTTGACATCATTTATTTGCGCGTTGTTTGCTGACTTGGCAAGGGAGCGGAGTTGGAGGGCGTCTTCGCGCAACTTAGTCGTTATGATGCTATTAATCGCAGATGATGCTTTTGCGTTGAAGCTATCCGGGTACAGGACCTGTGGAACCAGACCATATTTCTTGACCAAATTATAAACCATATCCCATTGGCCACCATCGCTAACGGGATTACTGAGGAGCGTCCGGATTAGCCTGCTATCCAGATCTTCGTTTGCTGTATCAAGGACCTGTTCAAGGAAGAAGTTGGCCTTTTCAAGCTTATCATAAAAGAAGAGGTAGGCTTGAGAAAGCTCAAAGTTGTCAAGGCTATGTCTCTTCATCAGCGCTACCCTGAAGACATTCGTAGATGCGAAGAGCCAGCAGCGTCCAGATTGTCGCTGATTAGTGATAGGTGCTCCTTCAAAGGGAATCTTGACGTTGAAGACCTGTTGGTCTTTAATGGCGGTGGAGCGTGAGGTTAAAACAGTTCTGGGGTCTGCAGAACTCAGCGCTGAGAGGGCAAGACTGGGTGGGCGTTAGTTTAAAGTAGTTGAGAGAAAGGCGACCATTAGAGGATATATCTGACTGACCGGTTCTTCGGATCCTGGAATAGTTGATGTTCCCATTTTTCTAGTCTTGTAGCAGACAGACTTGACGGAGATCTCAGGGATGGATCAAAGGACTTTGAACTATGCGCTCCTTTCTCTACGTGAACGTACTCTTCATCAGATGCGACCTCGCCTTTGACTTCTAAGGCTCGTAGGCGCTCGATGACCAGCTTCTCGTTAATGATCGGTGCTTTTGATTGATTCGCGCCCATGATGGAGATGTTTACGAGGATGATACACTCTAGAATTTGTTCTTTTCTTTAGTCTTTGGCTTTTCAAGTCGAAATATAAGATAAGATGGTAGGTTAGTGGATGAGGACAACAAGGTATTGTAGGTTGAGGTCGTTATCTAAGTCGCGATAAGCGGGGTATCATTCCGGGCTTACGAGTTGCTCCTTTGGGATTGCATTTCACCACACATACTTAGAGAGGCGGCTTGATATCGTCGGCCTCTTACTACTGTCTGGCTCGAATCCAGGTTTTGATAGCTATTTCCATCCATATCCCATCAGCTCTTGGACACATCTATTTGGGGTTTTTTTCAGTTCGGGCAAGCCGATAGATGGTCTCAGATATCCGAGCAGCTCATTCGTGCAGAGATGCTTTACCAGGAAGGGGGTGCCTCCATCATCTCCAAACTCTCTCTGGCCGAACTCTGGATTAAAGTGTAGGGATGAAGTTGAGATATTTTCTCAGTTACAGGCATTCATTCCTGCCTCAGTATCTCTTTGTCAACATTGAGGATGCAGATCTCTGGCTGTACATACGGCATGGTAGGGAAGACCGTGGGGCTGTTGGGCAATTGGCTCTTAGGAGAGAGTACTGGTACCCAGCATCCTGCTTGAACCTTTTCTTGTACAGTACAGTACGAATGGCATCTACCGCCTCTCCTGCATAAGAACGCATAAATCAAGATCGCACTAGTTATTCTATCTCCTGCTTAGCTCTTGGGTTGAGAAGAGAGTGCCTGCTCTTACGCAAGCTAATCTCGAAGCTGTCCCCTACCTTCGTAGCAAAGAGCTGGCATGCTCTGAGGATGTCACGCGATCAGCAGCTCCGGCGGATGCTTCTACCCAGGGTAAAAACACAAGTTGCTATTGATAAACCAGAAAGATGCTTAGATGCTTCTAGTCAGCCTCATTCTCCGAGCATCGCACACGAAAAGGAGAGACGAGAGACGAAAGACGATTGGTCTCGTGGTTGGCCATACGAAAGCGGCGAATCCAGCGATCTCCCCAAAATAGCAAGACGCCCTTTCCTTCAACCAGCTAAAAGCCTCTCACGCCTCTCACGCCTCTCACGCCTCTCCAACTTCCCTGGCAGCCGTTAACCGCGACACCTCCAGTACTCCAAACATAGTCGAAACCCAACTGCATATGCAAGTACCGCAGCGACAAAATAAAAGGAGGGTCCAAAGGACACAACCACAGAATCACGGAAAGAATAATAATCAACCAACGGCGCGCACCTTGACCTTTCTCTTTTGCGCGCTGTGCAACGTCACAGCCCAACCTCACCCTTGAGACCCTGGCTTTTGGCTGCTGGTAGGGTCGTCGTAAAGACGCGATAGGGCGAAAGCGCTGCGTTTGCGTAGAGTTTCGCCTCCTGAACGTCATTCTCTCGTTGACGATTGCCGCCCCACCAAACAACCAAACACCAACAAGCAAGCATCTTGGCCAGCGTCAGAAGACCCATTGGGAGTCGCTTTGGAGCTACAGGGGAAAAAAGTTTATTATACCTCTCTTTGTCTCCTCATCCTGCTCGTCTTTGCCCTGCAGCTGCTTTCCCTCGCGCACAACACAGCTTCTCCCGTCGCGAGTAGATTGGCCCGCCCGACGCAAGTGTTCAGCGGGGTCGAGTCCAGGCAGAACTCGAACTCCAAAATCAGAAGATAAGTGGGAGCAGCACGGCTACCTGCAGAATCTTCCACTTGTCATCATTTTACTCCTGGACCGGTGATTTGGCAGCTGGCACTGCTTTTGGCTCGAAGGTATCCATGCCCTTTCTCCCTCAAGTCGTCCTTACAACACGTACCTGGAACCAATGCTAACCGGCCAGATGAACAGTTAAATACTTTCGCTGCGAATTCTCTCTTCTCCTCCATATCGAATAGTATATACCGTCGCGCACAATCCAGACAAGATATACTCTTGTCTCTTTTTTACTTCATCGGGACCAAATCTCTGCAATAAGAGAACGCCGCCATCATGGACGACCGCTATCGGCCACGCCGCCCTCGCTCACCAACTTACAATCCCGGCCGAGCCTCGTTGCCCATCAATGTCGGCCATGTCCCCACATATGGTGGTTATCATTTGCATGCAGTTCCGGGTAGACAGGAGGTAATCACAAACCCTCGAAGCAGTGGTGATCGTCTCGCCAGTCCTGTCACGACTACGACCTACAAAGTCGCACCGGATATTCCAGGCCGCAGTAATAGTGTCCGGGACGGTCATCGACATCGGAGCTCAACTTTGGACTCGTATGGCCGCCCAGTTGTCCCAGCTATCACCACGACGGCGCCGAGGTACCGACCTGTTATTCATAGTGCCGTTGCACCAGTGTCGAGCCCTAGCACAATGCAATATCGGGCTGGTGAGGAGGACTACTATGCTGTACCGGCGTCTTCAGGTAGTCGGGATCACCACCATCATAATCGGTACCATCACAAGAGATTTAGTACAATGGATAATTCAGATGTGAGCCGGATAACAGAAGGTCGTGAAGAAGATCGGCTTGGTGTTGGGTATGGCAGAGAAGGGCCAAGATACTCGGGAACTAGATCTCGACCCGTGTATCCACGCTCCTTGGTGCGGCATCCAGACACTGTGGCTGATGATTATGGTGATGATGGTTATGGGTATACAAATCCTAGGGATTTAGCACAGTACGATCTCGACCATAGTGGAACAAAACATCATTCTCATTCCCGCCGGGATAGCTTTGAACCTAGAAGCAGACCTACAAACCTATCCGCTACTTATTATGACGGTGGTGGCTATTCTAGATCTTATGAGAATCGGGAACGTGGCCTGCCTCCAAGCTCGAGAGGATTTGACCGCATTCCTCCCGGTGAGGCTCCTTATGATCAGGGTGGAATGCGGATGCCAGCGGTTCCACAACCTCCCCCTCCAATTCCTGCTAAAATATCCAATGTCGATCCTTCATTTGATTCTGACGAGCATCGGAGAAGCTCCCGTCGACCTGTCTCACTGTATCAAGAGCGAGATCATAGAAGACCACATAGAGACGAATATTATGAACGTGATGATGACTTACGAGAGAGATTTGAGCGGAGACACGAACAGCATGATGACAGACACGATGAAAGACATGACGAACACCATGATGATAAATACCGTGATCGATACGATGAAAGAACGCATCCTAGTCATGGTGATAGACCTGAGAGATCGGACAAGACTGAACGAGATGACCGTTCTGACCACAAGGATAAAAAAGACCGCCATGGTCTTCGGGATACACTCGTTGGCATTGCTGCAACAAGTCTTGGTCTAGTTCCGGCGACCATAGGTTCTAAAGATGACGAAAGGGACAATGAGAAAGAGAGAAGTGACCGAGATGAGCCTAGGAGATCCAGAGACAAAGATTATGGAGATGACTCGCGAAGGAGACGGGAGTATAAGGAGGGTGGGGACCCAGTTGATCTGACTGGTAGAGACCCGTTGGAGAAGCCATCTTATCGCGATGATAGGGATCGTGGAAAAAACCACAGCCCTTCGACAAAGGATAATTTAGGTAATGTTGACTTGAGTGGTCGAGATCCAAAGGAGAGACCACGTTCACGCGATGAACGAGACAAACGAGACAAACGAGATAGCGATGGCGAGACACATTCTCGCCGGAGATCTAGACGGGATTCTGATGCAAATAGTAACGCAGTTGATGACTCGTCGGACAGTGCAGCAGCACCGCGATCTCGTCAACCACGATCAAGACGAGAATCTGGTCCTTCAACCCCATTTAATCCCAAAGACACTATGGATTTAAAGGCCCTTAAGGAAGCGCTTGCAGCTAAAGATGCATCAGCAAAGAAAGAAAGTCCACCTACCTCTCAGAAGGAATCTCGAGATGCTGCTGATATTAGGCCTGATTCCTCAGGCAGAGATGACCGTGGCCGTTCGGATGAGAAGTTTGAAAACCGACAACTTCGCGTTGTCTCTCCGCCTCGCGAGAAATCAGTGGAGAAACCTGTCAAAGGGATCCTTCGTCAACCACGAGAAAGATTCCCTGAGGATCCCGTGCCAATCAGGGAAGGTGTAGCACCGCATAAAGACGCAAAGAAAGATGGCATACCGCCTGATGCACGCTGGACAAAAATTAGCCGTCGGCTTGTGAATCCGGAAGCACTAGAGGCCGGAATGGAGAGATACGAAGCTCGAGAGGATTTTGTTATTGTTCTTAGGGTTCTTACGAAAGAGGAAGTTCAAACTTATGCTAATTTAACGCAGAAGATTAGAGGTATGACAACTATTAAGTTTTTAGCTTCCCTTTCAAACCTATTTGATAACGAAGACTGATACTAATGCTACTTCTAGCTGAGCGTGAAGAAGCCGAAGAAATCGCCCGTCGTCGTGCGCGCCGCGAGCGTCATGAACGTCATAAGCGTGAATCATATGATCCTCGCCGCCATCGCTCCCGCCATTACGATAGTAAAGATCGATCATCACATTCAGAATCTGATTCCACTGACTATGACGAAGATGATCGTTTCGTTTATGGCGAAGAGAAGCCAAAGATGCTTGAAGGACCACCACCAAAATCTGCAAGACCATTGAGCACAGCTGAGAGAGCCATTATGAGTGGGGGACTGGGGCCTTGAAACGCTGTCGGAGTGAATCAAGGGTGTAAGAATTGATTTTTTTTGTTAATGCGCAACATATTGGTGGCATGAATCTTCTACTGGAAAAAGTAACATAAAAGTGGAGTACGGTGGAGTTTTATTGTCTCATTCGAATAATTACTCGAGTGAGCGAGGGGTTTATATCATCATTGCTTAAAAGGGTTCATGACTATAATGATCTGATTATTTTGAACGAGCTGCATGATCTATGGATAGTTGGTATGATAGAAAGATGAGAGACACTCACTATAATTAATAATAAAAGCCGTCATTGTTGTCATACTGTCAAGAATTGACCTTGTTTATAATTTATTTAGGTACCCGATTCTAGAGCGAAGGCTTTAAAAATTGCTCATATTGTGTCCATTATCAGGAAGGAAGATCCTTCTTATATCTTCAAATGTGTCTTTTATGTATCCAAAGCACCTCTTTAGATATTCCAGCTCACTGAAGTGTATTCCACACATGCGGCATGTCAAATTAGCGTTTAGTACTAAACGTTGTGTGAAATTCTATTTTATCATAATTACACTTCACTTTATTTTAGCTTGTTTTTCTTAATAATAATGATCAACTAACTATAAATCATCAGAATATTATAAAATATCAGGAAAGGTTCGTAAAAATAGTTTTACTAAGATATCTAGGCAGTCATACTGGGGTTATGATGGTACTGACTGTATTGAAATAGATAATATGGCGAAAGTTTATGATTACGAATGGAGAAGAGGTAGAATTAGAAATGTACGTGATCCGGTGAAGGGAAGAGGCCATCAACGCAAAAGACATCATTCGCCTTAACTTTACCCCTCCATGCATCACATCCCACCAGCGACAAAGTACAACCTTTCTCACAACGATATGAAGCAACGATTCTCCTCCATAGATGTCAAGGTATGCTTGTGTTGTCTAATACTTCCTGTGTAGCTTCTTATTTGTATATCTAGGTCATTGCACATGAATTGTCCAAAGCTCTCGTCACTCTACGAGTGTCGAATATCTACGACCTCTCTACCAAGATCTTCCTGATCAAATTTGCAAAGCCAGATAATAAGAAGCAGATTATCATTGACTCAGGATTTCGGTGTCATCTGACAGAATTTGCTCGAGCCACTGCTGCAGCTCCGTCCCCCTTTGTCGCGAAAATGAGAAAGTACCTTCGGACAAGACGGGTAACTGCGGTTTCGCAAGTTGGGACAGATAGGATCATTGAGTTTCAATTTAGTGATGGGCAGTATAGGTTATATCTAGAGTTCTATGCTGGAGGAAACATCATTCTTACTGATGCGGACCTCCATATATTAGCATTGCTACGAGTGGTGTCGGAAGGGGAAAGCCAAGAACAGTTGCGCGTGGGTCTGACATACTCCTTGGAGAACAGACAGAATTATGGAGGGGTCCCAGCCTTAACAAAAGAGAGGTTACGAGGTGCCTTGCAAAAGGCAGTAGATCGAGGAGATGGTGGGCCGGCAACGGACAGAGCATCGAAGAAGAAGGCAGCAGATGCTCTGAGAAAAGCCTTGGCTGTTTCTATCACGGAATACCCACCGATGCTAGTAGATCATGCTATGCGCATTACTAACTTTGATTCGACGCTCAAGCCTGCCGATGTGTTGCAGAGTACAGTTCTTCTAGATCATTTGATGCAGTCACTCCAGGAGGCACAAAAAGTGGTCCAAGAGATTACAAGTTCAGACGTTTCGAAAGGATATATCATTGCTAAAAGGACAAATAATGGGTCTGAAAGATCTATAGAGCAAGCTGAACAGGGTGATGATACCCGAAAGGGCCTCATATATGAAGATTTCCATCCGTTCCGGCCGCAGCAGTTCGAAGATGACCCAAATCTTACTTTTTTGCAATTTGATGGCTTCAACAAGACTGTAGATGAATTCTTCTCTTCAATTGAAGGACAGAAGTTAGAGTCTAGATTACATGACAGAGAAGCCGCTGCGAAGCGCAAGATTGAAGCTGCCCGACAGGACCAGGCTAAGAGATTAGGTGGGCTGCAAGAACTCCAGACGCTTAACGAACGCAAGGCAGCAGCTATAGAAGTCAATGTCAGCCGAGTGCAAGAGGCTATAGATGCTGTGAATGGCCTTGTTGCGCAAGGGATTGATTGGGTTGAGATTGGGAAGCTCATTGAGCTGGAGCAGAAAAGAAACAACCCTGTTGCGACGATGATCAAGTTGCCTCTAAAACTAGAGAGCAACAGCATTACAATACTGCTTGATGAAGAAGTCATTGAGGATGATGACTCTGCCTACGAAACAGATAGTGAGGCATTAGACAGCGATGATGATGATGATGCCAATCAGAAGAAGAAAAGCCAGAGTAAACAGAAGGTAGTAGATTCAAGGCTTGCGATAGATGTTAATTTGGAACTATCACCATGGAGTAATGCAAGGGAATATTACGATCAGCGAAGGTATGCAGTAATCAAGGAACAAAAAACATTGCAGTCCTCGACAAAGGCGCTGAAAAGTACCGAAATCAAGATTCAGCAAGACCTAAAGAAGAGTTTGAAGCAAGAAAAAGCAGTCCTACGTCCTGTGCGAAGCTCAATGTGGTTTGAGAAATTCCACTGGTTCATATCTTCGGATGGATACTTGGTACTAGGTGGAAAAGACGCTCAACAGAACGAGATTCTTTACAGGAAGTATCTCCAGAAAGGCGATGTGTACGTCCATGCCGATCTTCATGGGGCATCAACTGTAGTTATCCGGAATAATCCTAAGACACCGGATGCACCGATCCCACCATCAACGCTATCACAAGCTGGAACCCTGGCAGTTGCTTCTTCCAGTGCTTGGGATTCCAAGGCAGGAATGCCTGCTTGGTGGGTCAACGCTGATCAAGTATCGAAATCCGCTCCGACCGGGGAGTTCCTTCCCACCGGAAGTTTTATGGTGAGGGGAAAGAAGAACTTCTTACCTCCTGCTCAATTGTTGCTCGGTTTTGGTGTATTATTCCAGATCTCTGATGAAAGTAAAGGTAGACATGTTAAGCATAGACTTATGGATGACGAGGCTATAGCTATCTCTGAAACAAATACCAGCACTAGAGCTGATCGGAAGGCCGAGGATGACCATGAGAATGACTACGAAGAGCAGGAATCATCTGACTCTGTTAAAGGCGATGAACCGGCGGGAGGTGCTAGTAGAGATGCCGACAAAGAAATTGAAGATGACCAGGACTTCTCTGATGGTGAAGAGGAAGAGGAAGTGCAGCAAACCAACTCATTGCAGCCTGGATCACTGTCAAAAGGGAGTGACAACGATGACAATAATGATGATGAAGCTACCACTCCTGCCCAAGGGATCTCTAAGCTTAAAATCGAGGAACCGGCACCTACTGAGGAGAATAGTGGCTCCGAGTCTGGGGAAGAGGAGAACTACACGGAGCAAACTCAAACGGGAACTCAAACACCGAGTCAACAATCGAGCAGAACTTCAGGACCACTAAAGCGTGGGAAACGAGGGAAGGCGAAGAAGATTGCAAGAAAGTATAAGGACCAAGATGAAGAAGACCGTCTAGCAGCGAGACTCCTCACTGGTGGCGCTGCAGGGCTCGAAAAAGCCAAAGCAGAAGCGAAAGCAAAAGCAGAACGCGAGGCTGAGCTCGCGTTTCAAAAAGAGCGCCGAAGAGCTCAGCATCAACGCACCCAGAATGAGATAGCAGAGACAGAGGAGATGCGGAAAGCAATGCTCGAAGAAGGGATCGAGACTCTTGAACCAGATGAGTTAGAGAAGATGACCGCATTGGATACCTTTGTGGGAACACCACTCCCTGGTGACGAGATCCTCGAAGCTATCCCCGTATGTGCACCGTGGAACGCAATGGGAAGATACAAATACAAGGTGAAATTGCAACCAGGGACGGTGAAGAAGGGCAAGGCTGTCAAGGAGATCTTGAGTAGGTGGCTTGCTGGTGCAGCCTCAAGTAACAAAGGCAAGAGTAAGGCCGTGGATGAAAGGAGTCAAGATACGGAACGAATGTGGCCTAGGGAGATTGAGTTATTGAGGGGTTGGAAGATGGAGGAGGTAGTTAATGTTGTCCCGGTGGGGAAGGTGAGGGTTATGATGTCTGGTGGGAGTGCAGCAGGAGGTGGTGGAGGTGGAGGTGGGAATGGGTCGAAGGGTGGACAGGGAAAAGGAGGGAAAGGAGGTAAAGGCGGAAAGAAGAGGTAAAGGCGGAAAGAAGAGGTAAAGGCGGAAAGAAGAGGTAACTGTATTTGACTTGGTGGGACTTCCAATGGACTTTATATATTATTACCTTGCTCGATGTTTGAGCTTATCACTATTTGACAATGTAGATAAGAGATTTAGGAACGAAAAGTGGAGAAAATACATGTTTGAACCATAAGGATATCTGTTGCCTCGGAAAAGCTCTAATAGACAAATCCCTATTAATTTAGATGTCACCGTAACTAGAATAACTATCCTCACATACTCATTCACTCACTCGCCAACTTTCCCTGCTTTGCCCCACCAAAATCCTCTCCCATCCAAACTGCCTCAATAATACTCATCCTACTCCCTTTCGGCCTCCTCGCGTCCCTGAACTCAAACCCGCCAGCGACTCCCTCCGAAGCCTTCTCAAACAAACCTCGGAACTCCTCCTCCGTGCGCTCCTGTGAATTCAGTAGCGTCAACATGACCAGGTCCATATTGCGCATGAGTTTCTCGTCCCATAGCGATTGAGAGTTTGGAGTGGATGGGAGGCAATGTTCATTTATGAGGACGGTAGCTCCGTGCTTGAGGGATGGGATTAGGGCTTGGAGCATGCGGATGCAGTAAGGGTCGGAGTGGTTGTGGATGATGAAGCGGTAGAGGTAGACTTCATTCATGTGAGAAAAGGATCAAATGGGGTGGGAAAAGGGGGTGAAGGGGAAAGTACTTACCATCTGCACCTCTCACAGGCTGCTCCTGGAAGAAATCATGCACCATGAATTGCATTCGGTCTGCGAGATCGCCTTCAATCTTGGGCGCGGTCTCTATAGTGCGTGGCAGATCCTGTACAATGCATTTCAAGTTGGGCCAGCGCTTGCACAATTCTAGGCACACGGCTCCGTGACTGCCGCCCAGATCCACCATGGTCTCAACCTTTCCCCAGTCGTAGTTGTCTACTAAATGAGACGCTTCGTAGCCGGCACCACTGGTTAAGGAGGTCATGCCACCAGCAAAGCGGCGTGCTCGAGCTGGCGTCTTGGAAAGACCTTGGAAAAGCGTTAATGGTGGATCGGAGGGGTTTGCGAGAGCGAAGCCGGTGTGAGTTGGGGAGGGTGAATTGGGGTTCGCCAGAAGGGCTGGTACTGTCTGGACTGCTGCCTTTTGGGGAATGTCAGCTTGATATGTATCTACCTTTGGGTTTCTATTTTCTTCTTCTAGAAAAAAATTAGGAGAAAAAAAAAAGATTTAGGAGGGGAAGGTAAGGGGGAAAGGGGGGGAGGGATACCGGCCACTTATCCTCTACACAAGTTCCAACCCAGTCGTCCATGTTGCTATTCTCCGCCAGGACGCGGCTTACTGCTGTGTGGGCTACTACGCCAGGAGATACCTCCTTGAAGATGCGATTCGTCATTGCATGGCGCATGAAGCGACGGACATTGACCTCATCTAGACCTACTTTTTCGGCGATTTGGGTGAACGTGGCTGTCTCATGAATGGGAAAAGATTTTGCTAGATTGGATTAGCTGCTGAGGCTTCTCTAAAGATGCTAAGAGGAGAGAAAGAGAAGATATTTTACCTATCCTCCACTGATAGATGGCACGGAGAGAGAGACAGTCGTTGTACTGAGAAAGACACATATATCAGCATTGTTTGGCAAAGCTATCAGGTTCGGATTCAAGAGATGGCAATATACCGCCCACGGAATCCAACGCAGAGACTCGGTAGGTCCAGTAACCAGGTCCCCCAATTCCTTTGTAGCTCTCACAATCTCCTCTCTTGACTTTTTGATGTCATCTGGGAGGGCTGGGAATTCAATTAGAGAGTCCACATCAAAGCCAGGACGAGGAGATCCAGTCTCCTCGAGATATTTCTCTAGTTTTGACGTCTCCCTGGTAATTGTGGCCGCCAATTCTATGAGGCTGGGCTTGGAGCTCTGCTCCGACTCTGATGATGTGTCAAAGGCAATGCTAGGAGGAGATGCCACGGCTGCTATAGTCCTGCTATGGCGTACTTTCAATGGCTCAGCTACACCATTATTCAGACAACGATTCAACATGAGATTCCAGTAGCCTGGGCTCATGGCCTTGCCAGCCACCGCAAGTCTGACCATCTTCACGTCCTAAGTATCTCTGGTCCAGAAGCTTTGGATAACAAAAAGCATCTCCATGACAAGAGAAGGAGACCTAGTTTTGGGCGACCGATGAACCCGGAAGTTCCATGACAGAGATCTTGATAAGGACAAGTGAGATTGAAGCTGGGGTTCTGGATTGAGCATGGCTTAAACTTCCACTTTCGTATCATTCCGAATACCTATAACCAGTAGAAGGGCCAGATTAGTAGTTATCCCGCTGATCTAGAACTAAGAAGCATGTGGTGAGCACTACGCGTGTATTCCATGTCTCATTTGTGTACAAGTACTAAGCAAAACACTAAAAATATGCATCTCGGATTTCGCCTTGTGACCACGTTTAATTGCCGACTTCCGCAGGAAACAAGATGATTATTACAATTCATGGGCGATAATAATGGACAAGTGCAAGAGCTATAGAAAATACTGCAATTTGAGGATAATTGCAGTAGATGGTGACGTTTTTGAGAAGTTCAATTTAAGTTGAGCTAATATGGCAGTTACGTGAATCGAGCCTTCCTCGAAGGGGTGGATTGCTGGGACAGGGCCGACGGGTAATTGCTGCCGGAGCTGACAACGGGTCAGTGGCCATCTATGCGTTTCAAAGGCCATTTCAAATGCGGAAGGTATATAAGTAACTGTCCTCGATAATTTCTAAATATAAAAAGTCCAATGGCCTTTTCTAGCTCGAACGGGAGGAGGTACATCTTGGGGGAGAGATGGTGAAGAGATGGAGTCCTCGGCCGTACAGTAGCATATGTACAGTATACAGTACTCCGACCAGGTTGCTCGCTCTCACACTTGGTCGCTATAACGATGCTCTCTACTTCATCACCTCCAGCTTCAAATGATTTATGGTTGTGTATGGGCTTTTGGCCATGAACAAGAGAATAAAGTGTCGTGTGCTCGAATTGCCGGTTTATTAGATTTATTGCGCAGGAGCAGGAGGGGTTCTACAGTAACAATAATAAATAAATACTAAAAATACCACCACTGTCGGATGACTACCGGCATGAACTCTCCTCCCTTGTTTAGTCATCGCCATCGTCGCCGAAGACCAGTTTGCCGCCGAGCATCCAGACCGCTGCAGGGTCTAGATTGTTGACCTCCCTCGAGGCCGCGTACAGTACATGTGCCACGGTCACACAGCATCGACCTGCATGCAGTGGTGCAGGAAAGATACGAAGGCAGCAAGTTTGGAGATAAGTTGATGACTTTTATTGCTGATAAATTTAATTCTATAATTAAAGCAGTCCCGCCTTGTATCGCACATAAACACCGGGTGAATGCAAATTTAAATACCCAATCGCCGAGCCTGCCAAACGCAGTCACAATATCATAAACTTTTGCCACTAACCTTGCAGTGGTAACCCCCATAACTAGAATAGACGTAAAAAAGCATTAATCTCCTTGGAACTCCGTTGACTCACAGGCATAGAAATAAAACCAACCATGCTAAATCGATGTTTCCGAATAACGGACGATGTTCGGTCATTTATGAGTGTGGTGCATTCACCCTGATTGCTCCTCGTCGGGCTTCTGGCCGCAAATAATATAGAATGGCATATACGCATGCACATACCAATCCCAATATGCCTTTCTGACATCAACAAGCCACACGTCGATCTTCTCCTTTGACCACCCAAGACCCCGCGTCAATGGTCCCAAGGCAATCGGTTCTGCTCCTTCTAACAAAATCATCCTCCAGTACTCACCCACGAGCTTCAACACGCCATTCCGTGGCCATTGGCCGATAGGGATGTAGAATACTCGTGTGGAGACATTGGTGAAGCCGGCATCACGCATCATTTCTTCTAGGTTGAGCACAGCATGGGGGTCGGCCCCAAGAACAATGAGGCCCTTCTGTACTTCTTTCCAGAAGTTCAAAACAGGCCAGTTTTCGGGGATACTATCGTCGTGGGAGACGGGCACGTGATGGACTTCTTGGAGTTCGAACCAGCCGCCGGGTTTAAGGTGTCTCAATACTTGCTGCATCAGTCTGGGCCAGTTTTTAATAGCCATGACGGTATGCCGCGCATGAATGTATTGAAAATAGTTTTCAGGTCTTAGCCACGGACTTTCAATGTCGTCTACTTCGAACTTAACGTTTGCGGGAACCCATTCAGGCTGAATTGGACTTAAATCGACCCCCAAAATATGTGATCCTGGGTATTGATCGCCCACTTTGACCATTTAATAATTAGCAAAATATCCCATTTGATATTATAGAGGAACCACCTACTCTCAATAGCCCATATCCCCGTTCCTGTCCCTAAATCTAGTATGTTTTGTGGGTTCGGTCCAATTGGCGCAAAGTGTAATTGTTGGCAAAGCGTCATCGTCATGGCGTGCTTCATATCCTCCCGATCCTGTTCTCTCTCGTCATTGGGAAAATGGTAGGCACCATCTCGGAAAGCATGGTATCGACGACCATTTTCAAAGCGATAGTTTAGGACGCTGGAGGATATTGAGGTGGATGCGGAACTTAGCGATGCTGTTTCGTAGCCTGCATCATTCTCTCCATCTCCCAAGCTGTCCACATCGATGTCCTGCTGGGCTTGTTGAAATGCTGCGACACTCTCTCTGGCTTGGGCATCTTTATCTTCCGTGGGCCGCTCTTTTAAACTCTTTGGTGACTTTGATCTTGGAGTCGTGCTTGAGGTTTGTTCATTATCAGCTGGAGGAGTTGCTGATGGCTGATCTAGATGGTCGAGTGTCTCTGTTGCCTCGTATTTAGAAGCATTGTCATCCTCGAGGTTTACGGAAATGGCGGAATCGTTCTCCTGATGCGTCATGGCGAGCAGGTGCGCCTAAATCCGCCTGCTGGGATTCCGAATATTTGATTTTGAGGCAGTGGCAAACCGATACCACCTAGAGAGCAGTGTGCTTTCACCATATACTCCCAATGTCTTAGAGAGGCACGTAGATAATGAATTTTTGCGACAAATGTATGGTTGTATATGCCGCTATATTTTTCGTCTTATCCATATCCGTAATATACGGCACATGAGCGCACTGTTATAATAGCCCGAGAGACTGGGCAATGGTGAGCTGACATACTAATCCTATGTTGAATCCTGAAGCCTGGTCCTAGGATTTTGAGACGAGGATTAGATCGATGTAGAGAATTTGTAAATCTGAAATATGACGAGACGTCGCTTTGCGAGATTGGAGCAGCAATCGGTTGGTGGAAGTTGGCTTAAGACTTGCCTGTCTGGCCTGACACGCCTGACTATGCCGCACAGGTGGCATGGTGTGAACTTAGAAGAGGATTGGGCAATCTGCGTGTAAAGTCCAGCTTATTCACCATAGATATCCCTTTGCGACAGAGATCTGCTTAGGGTAGGTGAGGAGGTGGGGAAGGCCTCTGAAGTGCTCCAGGGAATCGAAGCTTCCCCTATCTTGTTGCACCACCAACGCCTAGCAACGTAAGTAACGAGTAAGCGCTATGATTTGGCGATAGTAACCTTGCTGAGGTGCTACAGTGGGATGCAAAAAGTCTGAATACTGTCCGTGCCCCAAAGCTCTTCTGATTGGTTCTAATATTGCTTATACGAATCTAATTGGATTGAGGATGAAATAAAAGTGGATAAGGGTATTCAGGCTTATTGCACCGCACTGTAGGTCCTCTTTTCCTTGATGCTAATCTTCTTTTCTCCTGTTCCATTTCCGTTTTGAACTTTGTTCGTGTTGATGCAAATGGCCCTCATGCCAAGCTGTGTTGGAGACCGTTTGTTGCAGCCGGCTGACAGCCATGGCGATGCTGTTCGTAAATCCTTTCCTAAACCATCACAGCTCTTCATGCTGGTCGTATGAAATGCATTCTAGACCGTTACGTGGGGGGTTAGTGCTGGATCGTCCTTGTAATTAATGGCTATAAAGTGTGATGGAATGTGCATTGACGTGATGGGCTGCAAATTCGGTTGCATAGTTCATTCAACTATTATAAGGGCAGTCGATCTGAGAGGCGGACATAATCACCAAATATTTTAAATAGGAATGAATTATTCATTGATGCCATCGGGTGGTAACTAGCTAGACAGCTAAACGAGGGTTTGTATGAAAATTTCTTTGAATTTTCTTTTTTTTCTTCTTTGCCCCAGAACAAATCCTAGCCTATACTCGCTCTTTATTACCTCGCGTTTCTTGGAGTATGAAATGGCAACCTTGACCCATTTCGTCCAGGCTCCAAACAGCAACCGAATTTCCTTCTTTGAATACATGCGGGGAAGAAACGGATGGAATATCTTATACATGTACCATATCGAAATGGTCAATAAGCAGAAGTTTCTGTCACTGTTGTGGGGACACAGTCAGTTAAGTCTTTCTTCTTTTCTCTCAATTTTCTCTACTCCAAGATTCAAGTGTCATGACACGAAGGAAACTGTTTTGAGTTGAAGGTCTTTGCAGTTCTGCGTCCCGTTCTCGTCCGTGTTATCTTAGATTATTACCTTCTCTACAGCATCTGAATTCCGTTTGGTATCGATGCGCCACTTTTCTTGATATATTATATAATCAGCACCATGTCTCTAGGTGAGCAATATAGACTTTCTGTCTGGCTATCTTTGACAGCAAAGAGAATAGAATTTTTAGCTGAGAAAAAAATATGATTTCCCTACTCATGAGGTTGACATGTTATTTATCGAAGGGCTACAAAATAGATGGATAAATGGATTTTGCATGTTCTAGGTTTATCTGGACGCATTGTGATATTGTGGTACCTTCTGAGGTTTTGAGCGATGAAATTTCTTTGTTAAGTCTTCTTACTTAAGGAGACCAAAATTCTTACATAGACCCGTTTTACTAAATACGGGATACAAGCTTCATGATCTAGCACCTATTTGGACAATATTTGCGAGTGTATTTGAAAGGTATGTTGGTATTTGGGCAAAGTTCACGCTAATCAACTCACTTATTTACGCTCTCATAGCGGTATCTAATTATGGATCGTCGAGTTAGAGAGTTTTTGGGTGTCACTAACTTAGTTGGCTGTAGGAAGCGCTTTCTGTGCAATGGCCATGATTTAACTAGTAGGTAAGAGTCACGGTTCTGCCCGAGGAAGGTCAAAATAAATCAGTCGAATATTGAACGCAGTGCATTGATGGTATCTTGTGTAAGTTGAGTTCTTCAATTCTTCCTCTACTCAATCACTTCAAACGATGTTGACTTCCTCAAGTTGTCAAGATTTTACAAAGAGAAAGACAGAAGCCTCTCATATGATATTTTTCATCAACTAACACGGACCTCCAGGCAGAAGAACCACATACAATACCNTTTTTATCTATAAGCTTTGCAGAATAAGCTTACTCTACGAGAATTCTCAAAACACGATTTCGGTATACACCTGATTCAAAAAGTAGCCCCCTAACTATCTACGTAGTTCTCGTGTAGATGCTAATAGGACGTAGAAATTTGAAGATGGCAACTTATAATGAGTTCCCGATGATCAAACTTGACGAGTTCCCCGAACTAGTTTCTGGTCCCACCATTACCATACTTGTTGGGATTGAAGAGAAGGCCTTTATTCTGCCACAGCGTCTTCTTGGTCGACACTCGGGATATTTCTTGGCATGTCTCAGAGAACCATGGATTGAAGGTTCTGAGGGCGTTCTCAAACTTCCTGGCGTAAAGGTTGAAACTTTCGAATACTTCGTCTCATACATCTTTTCCCGTACCTCGCCGAGTATTCTACTGCTCATTCGGGATCCTAAACCCACTAGTTTGGATACAAGTGATATTCCGAGATCTGAAGTTATGAAAATACTTGATATTGCCATTCTAGGACAGTACCTTGAGATGCCTCATTTGGATGAATGGGTCAGCGGTTACTTTGGTGACCAGATCATTAGTCGCACCATAGATCCAATTTTTAACGGCGAGCAATTCCTTCTCGCTGTTCGAACTCTGCCCAAGAATTCACCAACGAGACGCCAAATGATGGTCTCTGTGTTCTGGCAGTTTGAGAGGAAAAAAATCGAGATAAGAAATGAGAAACAACTTTACAAATGGGAGTACGGCAAGGCATTCAAGGAAATCAAAGGTTTTGCTGTTGAGTTCTTAACGATTGTGATGGGGCTGATTGGGGAATTCCATGGTCTTTCCGGATTGCTGTCTGATTCTGATTCTGATTCTATTGATTATGCCTAACTACAGCCGGATTGACAACAATGTGCGATCATTAAGGATGGTTAATAGACTTGATTTCCTACTATAGCATGAATGTCTTTCCTACAGGTAATACAGTAAAGACATAATCAATCCAACTAGCCAATTTCTGCTGAGAGCTATCTGATATCGAGAAATCAACAACAGTGGTATGAAAGGTACCAAGGTTAAATGGCCCTGAATAATATCCTAAGTTGGGGAAGTGTTCTCCAGTTAGATCTCTTGATTGTTGGTAAATGGGTGCTTGATCACACTTAAAGTCGTCCTTGAGTTAATCCTGGCTAGTTGTAAAATTGTAATAACATCAGAAAGTTATATTACCTGACTATCATTGTCAAAATGGTAATAGTAATGGTCTTCAATGGAGGGACCCAGTAACTCCATATTCCAGTTTTGATTGCAAGCGTCAATTTCCTTTGTGGGTATCTTTGATCGAGAATCATGCAGCGGGGATTGAATCACGTTAGAAATCGATTGTTTACTATGCGATACTACCTTCAAAATTTAGAATTCTGACTCCTACTCACACAGAAGTTTTGGGAAGTCTAGTGCCTTCTCACTTCAACAGGACCTTTCTGTAATTCATACTCTCCTTCCATTTTCAGTACTAGAAAGGGAGTCTCTTTTCATATATAGGACTGT
The DNA here is from genome assembly GCA_002812745.2 of Scytalidium lignicola. Lineage (NCBI taxonomy): Eukaryota > Fungi > Ascomycota > Leotiomycetes > Scytalidium > Scytalidium lignicola. The sequence goes on from NCSJ02000123.1 coordinate 88,433, forward strand.
TGGAGGTTAATCATAGAAAGAAACGGGTGAATATCAGCTATTTCAGGTATCTTGTAATTTGTTTGGGCTTTTGCACTAGAAGCTCTACAAATCTACTGTATCTATGCCACGTTTTACTCTACAGTGAATTTTCAATGTGGTTTATATATTTCTCAATTATTATTTTTAGTTGATAAAGCTGTCTTTGTTGCTATGTGCGGTGTTTAGCCAAACTCTCTTTGATAAAGGGAACCAAAATTACTTCAGAACGATCAGAACGATTATCACTAAGTCTCAGGATAAGTTAAAACTACGCCTTATACCAGACATAGTTGCTTCATGCAACGTTCTGGCCACAAATGACGCCGAGACAAGCTGTCCCACAAGTCGTTCATTCTCTGTCTCCAAAGGGTAGGTGCCTCTCTCACCTAGACTCCCTCTTTTCACCTTTCATTAGCTGTTGGATTTCTCTATCCTTTTTGCTTCACGCAACATTAATCACGTCCCCTATCATATATGCCAGGGTTCAAATGATATCCTAGGACTCTGAGAACATCTAATACCTCTTGTGTATTCAACTTATTGTTAATCTTACGTGCCTGATTCTTCAATGTCTTTACTGGTCCTGTACTGATATAGTTCAAGTCGACAACATGACGTCTAAAGATCTTCAAGACACCAAAGTTCTTCGTGATCACATCGAAAAATCGTATCAATGTGGAAGGAGCTTTGCAGAACAATGGCGAAATCTCCCAGAAATACCAACAAAGCGCGAAATTATGCCTGATCCTCCAGACCCAAGCGATTATGAGGAGGAATGGGACGACTATCAGAGAGATCCGCTCTACAATCCATCCCTACCGATGAATATCGTCGATCGTCCCTGGACTTCAAAAGCGGCATACATCGGTGCCCATTACCAGATCGTTAGAGAAGATGGCATTGTGTCACTGAGGGATGTTGTTGCATCGGTCAAGAAAGACCCTATGAGATCTGGTAGTGATGATATTTGCATCTACACAGATGTAGGTGTTCTTGATCTTTAATTACGAACTTGAAACTAAACTAGATAGGTCCATATTATTGGTCTCAGATTGAGCTCGGTCGGGGCAGCTTTCAGAGTGGAATTCTCTTCTGAACGAGCGGGAAAGAGAATTCGATGGGAACAATCAAAACGTCTCCGAACAGGCACTTTAGTAGCACTTTCACCATCAAGAGATATGTTCAGGACTATCTGTAAGATAGCAGTCGTAGCAGCTCGACCAATTAGTGGTGGGTTGGATCAAAATCCACCACAGATCGACTTGTTTTGGGGAGATGATAACGATGCAGATATTGATCCGAATGAATGTAAGAATACTGATGGCAACGCTCGATAAATCATCTCTAACACATTGCAGCATATATGATGGTGGAGAGCAAGATGGCATACTTTGAGGCATATCGGCACGTGTTGGTAGCAATGCAGAAGCTTATGACTGAAAAGTAGGTCTACTGAATACCTATTATACATAGTAAACTAACTGCGGCAGGTTTCCTCTTTCGAATCATCTCGTTCATCTTGACCCTACTATCGAGCCTCCACCTTATCTCAAAGAAAACCCATTCATGGACTTGACTTCACTCGTCTCAACTTACGAAGACGACAAATATATTTTGAAACAATTTGAAAATGTCAATGTCCTAGAGTCAATCCCTCACATACATCATTCAACTATGGATGTATCACAGATGGAGGCATGTACTCGAATGTTCACAATGTCTCTTGCTATTATTCAAGGGCCACCTGGAACAGGCAAAACGTTCACATCGGTCAACGCCCTGAGAATTATGCTAGATAATTGGGCTCCTGGTGATCCTCCAATTATTGTTGCAGCTCAAACAAATCATGCTATCGACCAACTCTTAGACTTGATTGAGAAGTTTGAACCTGAATTTCTACGTCTTGGGGGCAGATCTAGCAAACAGAACGGAGCCATAACCAGCCGGACGCTTCATGAACTACGAAGGACCAAAGATAAAGCAAAATATCGTAACATTAGAGCGGCTTATAGCGATCTAAAGCTGAGGACGAATGAGATCAAAAAGTGCCTTGCACCTCTGCTAGATAGTGGTTTACTACCTGCCGATATCCTTCTAAAAAGAGGAATTATCACCTCGTCACAATATGACTCTCTACATGAAGATAACTGGATTACAGCTGATGATCCAAACTTTTCCAGTAGCCCATTGAGCTCTTGTGAGTGTCCATATGATCTCCTTAATCTGCATGGTATCAAGCATGATTATGATATAATCTCGTCCCCTATTCTTGATTTATAAATGATTAGCTCAATATTATTGATTACCCTATTCGCTAACGCAGTCTGAGTAGGGGTTGGAGCAGATCAATTAGTGCTAATAACAAGATGTCCTCCCATAAATATGGGTTTAGAAGAAGAGGAAGTCGATTTAGAGTTTGAGCAGCTACGTGAACTTGAACTCGAGCTTGGGGAGACCCCAGATGACTTCGAAGAGGAAGCTTTGACAGGCGCCTGGATTTCCTTCGAGGAGACATATACCGGCCGAGCTACACATGGGTACTCTGACAAAAAGATGAGAAAGTATCTATCCGATAAACAAAACCTCTACGAGGTTCCTTCTAATCTTCGTGGAGAAGTATATCGTTTTTTCCAACGGCAATTAAGGAAAAGAGTGGTTGAAGAATATCGGACTAATCTTGTTCCTTATGCAAGTGCTGTCCATAACATTAAAGTAGCTAAGGCAAGAGTCATTATTTCTAATTAGGGATTCTCACTAATGTTTGACAGTGGGAAAGTAATGTTGAATTTATCCGCAGAATTGGGATCAAGATCATCGGTTGTACCACAACAGGACTTTCAAAGTATCGTGGGTTACTGGCTGCCCTTAATCCCCGCATACTCCTTGTAGAAGAAGCTGCAGAAACATTGGAAAGCACTATAATCGCCTCTATGTTTGAGAGTCTTCAGCAGTTGATTCTTGTGGGAGATCACCAGCAGTTACAAGCACATAGCAACGTTCCGGCCCTCCAGTATCATCCATACAACCTTGGCGTATCAATGTTTGAGCGCTTCATCAGCAACTCCATTGAATACACCATGCTAAATAGACAGCGACGAATGATTCCTGATATTCGAATATTACTTTGTATCGACTCACGTCCATTCTACCCAGATCTACAGGATCACCCCACCGTGCTCGATCGTATCGACAATCGCCCTCCTATTCCAGGAATGGGAGGTAGAGATACTTACTTTTTCCATCATACTTGGCCGGAGAGCATCAACCCTGACTCCAGCAGATACAATATCGATGAAGCTCAGATGATTGTTGGCTTTTACAACTATCTTATACTCAATGGATTAAATCATTCTCAGATCTCAATTTTGACGGTAGGAGTCTTTTCACGTTCTGAGAATTTTACTAACAGATNAAAAGTTTTATAACGGGCAGAGAAAAGCTTTATTGAAATGCTTGAAAAATCATCCAAACATTCGTTCTAATACATATTTCAATGTGTTCACCATCGATAGCTATCAAGGAGAGGAGAATGATGTGATCCTGTTGTCGTTAGTGAGAAGCAACGAATATCTCAATATTGGCTTTCTCGAAAACAAAAACCGGCTTGTTGTTGCCGTATCTAGAGCAAGGAGAGGGTTATACATATTCGGTAATGCAATTACTCTCCATGCTTCTGAGTTCTCCGAAGACAACAAGCTATGGGAACCAGTCTTGACGCATATGTCGATGGAAGGACGTCTTAATCTCGATCGAGGCTTACCAATTACGTGTACGAATCACGGAATAGTGACTGAGATCAGAGAGGCAGAAGACTGGGGCAAACTTGCAGGAGGATGTAGAAAGAAATGTGGTGGAAAGTTTTCCTGTGGCCATTCATGTCCTTTTACCTGTCATCCAAGGCTTCACGAGGAGTTGCGCTGCCCACTGCCATGTTCCAAGTTGGTCGTTGAGTGCGGTCACTCATGCACTAATCTCTGCTCGGAAATTTGTGCTTGCAAAAAATGCGCTGTCAAGGAAAGTGAATTGACAAAATCTCACAAACAGGGCATGCCTGCCTTGTATGGCTCTCTCCGATCTCGCAGTAACTCTCCTCAAAAGTCTATGAGGTATCAGACCCCCACTCCATCGTCAGTATCAAATGGCTCTCCCTCAAAACGGTCTTCATCATCTCTATCACCATTACTTCCAGCATTCAACCCTACTATATCTACCCATGACTGGAACATGTGGAATGCAGTTGAAGCTGACAAGAATATGGCTGATTTAAAGCGGAATGCGGTTGGAGACAAGTCTCGACCTACAAATTCTATGCCTATGATCAATGAGACACACCATAAAGTTGAGATTCAGGACGATGTCAGGGTTCGAAAGAAGACATCACCTGTCCGAAGATTGATCCTGCCCCTTCAATCTCTGTCAATTGAGGCTACATTACCAGAGCAACTTGATGCTGAGACTACATTTAAGATTGAGCCACTTGAGGAGGACCTGATATCATTCGATTGAGAAATAACAGCTCTGTAATGCCCTTAGATTAGTTTGCCCTGTCAAGATCCGTTATCTGCCGATGGGTCTACACGGTATTGAACACTCACCCGTTTTCTAAATTGTATTTGTACACTCTACAGGTGCATGTTGAGCTAGAATACTAGCCATGCGTCCTTTCTAGTAAAACCATTGCAAATGATAATTTTTACTTTATAGATCCTCAACCCTGTAAACTTTCTGATTATATGTGTCCACAATTTTTAGCCTTAATTATATACCACTGTAAAAGAATGTGTCACCAGGCAATTTATGCACATAAGAAACTAACGAAATACACCAAATTTTAATTAAAATCTCTCGAAGTATCAACTTGATATCAAGAGAGCTGTGAACCGATGCCCTCAGTCAACTCATCATATCCACACGCCTGTCTATCATTGAATGACATCAGTTTTTTCATCTAATCTCATCTTTCATTGATTATTGTCAATTGCTGATGGTGAGTCCTCCCGTGAAAGGCTGCTCTCTGGATTCCCTATATTCTCTGCATCTTGTGTATTCTCTGCGATCTTTGCGATCTCTACATTTTCAGTTATCTCGGGATCTATATTAGCATCGGCGTTATTGTTGGATAAACGATAACAAGCACCATGAGCACCACAGCAAAGCCCATCCAATGGGAAGGAGACTTCTTGAGATTCTTCCCAGTGGTTATTGAATAAACTTTGAACACTGGGGTCTTGAAGGATGAGACAATCTTTGATATGGGGGAATATGTAATCTTTTGCGATATTTTGGCAGTTCTATAGATATTAATGAGATATATTGTTAATATTAGGACCTATCTCTTGTAGAGGAGGTGTTCAAAGTGATCCATACCTCATTACAGTAGGAGAAGAGTTTGCAGTCTTCACAGTAGACTTGTGATTGTGAGAATGCACCGCATATATGGCAGTGCTTTGTTCCGTCTTCCTCAAAGGCCAATAGCAAACTGTTGTTCAGCTCAAGCAGTGACTTCAATGAGTGTGGGAAAACCTTTATATGCATAAAATTTGTTAGCAGCTCGCTTCTACTTCCATGATCACGTCTTGGACTGCAACATACCCAGAGATTCTTCAACTCTTCCTGCCGTATCATGATTCCTCGTTGATACTCTTTCTCTTTGGCTCTATCAGCGTAGAGTATGGCCATAGTATGTCCACGCACAAATAAATCTGCCCAGAATTCGAACTTCTGCTTATAGACTTGAAAGAAGATCGAAAAAGTTTTGCCGGATTTGTCCTTTACTTCAAAGACCGGATGGCATCTCTCGCGCTTGCCTGTGAATTCCACTAGGAAACACCAGGTGAAAAGTGGTCGACATTGACCGTCTCTCCATCCGTAATAGATACCGTCTGCACTTGCTTCTATTGGTAGTTCTGAAACGGTTCTAGGGAAGAGTCTCGTGTCGTTGAGGTTTGCCAATCTGGCCTTGGCCATTATGACTGGAGTTCTCGAGAAACACTGATAATGGAGGGACGATTTTGTTCTGACTGAAACTATCTCCATCCCATTCCACAGGAATCCGCGGCCTCAACATTCTGTCCTTGTCCATTCATGTAAGTAAAATTCGTTGCATCTCTCACTCTAAAAGTTTTCACTATATATCTCGGCACCAATGGTCATTCAGGGTAACTGATACATTGAAATTCGTTGCACTTCTTCCTTTCAAAATCAGCACTATATCTCTCGGCAACATTAAAATGAAGGTATTGATGTGACGCATTAGATTCTCTGTGTTTCTATCTTTGAGAAACCTTCCCAAATCTGTTAGTATGACTAATGATGGAGAAATATTCCAAAGTATTCGTTGCGTCACTGTTTGTAAAAACTAGCGCTATATAGCTCGGCGGAAAAACCACGTATGGAGTGATATTATTGTAAATTCGTTGCACTTCTACTTCAGAATATTGTCACTAAAGAGCTTGGCATGAGTTTTGTGCCATAAATCTCGTTGCAAATCTCGCCTTCTGTTTCCTTCACTATAAGTCTCGGCTGATACTCATTGCTGTCGGAGTAATTTATTGGGAATTCGCTGCTCTTTGTAAAGCTCTCTTTAATGTAGCGTCTCTAATGAGGAAGATCAAGCGCTCTATCGCTCAGTTTCGGATTTGTAAAGATGTAGTAATTATGTTCTGAGTAGTGGTGTAAAAGCTTCACTAAGATTCCCAGCATACTGTCTGTGGCAAGGATATTGTATGAAATTATTTGTTGCATCTCTGTGACTGGAACACTGGAACAATATATTGGAGTATTTATGTTTTTAAAAAGATACGTAAATAGCCGTTGCACATCTGGTTCAGAGAATCATCACTAAATATCTCGGCTATACACTTATTCCAATGCCTTTAAGAACAGCACGCCAGAATATTCGTTGTGCCTCTCATAATTAGAACTTGCGCTATAAAACTCGACATGATAGCCCTATGTGCATCAATATGTAAGAATTCGTTGCACTTCTCAGTGCTTTCAACTTGCGCTATAGTTCTCGGCGGGTGCATCATTTGCCATAGTATATTGATAAGAAAATATCGTTGCAACTCCGGTTTGACTTTCGCGCTAAGGGAACTCGGCATGGCCACTTCCTAGAATTGGGGAAAATACGATGATATTTGTTAACCATCTGCCCTTGAGATTTTCACCATATATCTCAGTAGGACAGTATGGTGTGAGCTATAGCGAACTCTATCGAAGGAAGGAAGTGGAAAGGAAAGAAAGTTCACAGAATAAAGATGGATGGATGAGCAAGGACAGAAAGAGAGAAACTAAAACCGATTGCACTGTACCGTACTGTGATATAGTAGCTTGCCATGTATGCCATTTCTTTGAATACACAAAAAGCAGAGAACATCAAAAGAAGTCAGACATGCTGAAAGAGAGTAAAGAATTGGAATTGAAATCGAGTCATCTTACTACTCCTAGACCTCCAATAAAAAACCGCTTAGCAGTAGAAGACTCCAGCAGACAGCATTAAAAAGGGCTCGTAAACTTGTAAGGAACGGTGTATTTGATTTCAACTAGGCCAAATGCAGCGAATTCACCCTGTCTCTTGTACTGTAGCCAACGTGTGATTGGATAAGGTCCAGACTACATATGGAAATGAAGATCGACGGCCGTTGGAGATATATACGAGCCATGTCTACATTGTACAGGCCATGACTCTCCACATTCTGCGCGAAACGAGGACTGCAAACATAATTTTAGTAGGGATAACATAAACTGGGGTTGACGATGAAGATATATTTCCTTCAAGGAAGCTGGTGGTGGTCTTACTCATTGGGCGTTGGCGATGCGGCGCTTCGGGTCGACGTTTCGGACCCCTATCACGTGCTGAGCTAATTCAGGTACCCGTATTGGTCTGCCCAATCGTCGCTTAGTATCTGTTAGAAAACTCGAGAAATACAGCAGCGTGATTGGCTAAGTTCTACGCCACGAGCATAAGTTCCCCTCGGACCCTGGATCATCCAATTTCCCCTGAGCAAATCCTGAGGCGCCAACGGGTTTCGCTATCACAACCGGCGCATTCGAGCCAGCAAAGCGCGGGGCGTTGGTTCTCGTGTTGTCAGTGCGGTGTTACCGTTTCACTCGCTCTCCCTATCTTCAAGTCTCACTTCGACGACACTCGTTTTGCATCCTCTCCCTCCCTTCCTTCTTTGCTTTCTGTTTACCAGGCGTTCCATTCTTTCGCGCCGAAAAACAACGACAATCGTTTATCAAGAGCATCTGAGATCTGCTAATTATTGNAAAAAAACACGAAAGAATTTGATTTCCGAACTTCCGACTGATTTTCTAATTTTGTCGCAATGGCTCCTTCATCGCACCTCTTGCGACTCTTGACGCTCACGCTCGCTCTCTTCTCCTCGGTATCATGGGGCTATCTAGGTGCTATGCGATACGAACCGGATGAGTCTCTCATGGTGAGGTCCCAGGCGCGGGGACTGGATTCGAGGGCCTTGGTCAACGAATGGCTCGGGAGACGGGCTTTGACTTGTGCACAGAAGGATTATGATTTGTGTTCTGGTAGGTGGATTCTTCCCTGTTTTCTTTCGCCCGAATAGCTGTACCTTTCGAGGTATGGGGGATTTGTTTACGAGGGCATTTGACTAACCTATTTTCTGCCTCCATATAGATGGATCCGGATGCTGCGCTTCCGGAAATACCTGCTGTACCGGTGGTGGTTGCTGCCCTTCCGACCAAACCTGCTGCTCCTCGGAATTCTGTGTTTCCAAGGGTGGTGCCTGTTGTGGTAGCTATACCTGTCCTCCCGGTTGGAACTGTTGTGGCAACGGTACCTGCTATCCCGATGGCGGATCATGCTGCGGTGGAGGCAACTTCTGTAACGCAGGCAACATCTGTGTCTACTCCCAGGGAACTTCAGCTAAAAACGTGACGAGTGGAACTGTTCAATGTTGTACGGATGAGCACTGCACAGCTCACGTCAATGGGACGGTTACGTTAACTGCCTCTATCCCCGTCAGCACAGCTAGTTCCGCGACTCTTACAACTGAGAGCGCGAAGGAGACAGCAGAGACCACGACAGGAGCAGGACAACTTTACTACTACACTATTACCTGGTAAGCTTATTTGGCCTTTTTAATCTCATATATCTGCACTCATCCTATTTATTCTTAACTACCTTCCCATATAACTAACACCACATTCCCTGTAGGTCTTACACCATCACATCTGGCCCGACAACTACTAGCACTGTCATCACAATCTACGCGACCAACTCTAAGGCCGCAGATTCGTCATTTTCTGCACTCTCCGCCACTCTCATCCTCCCAACCCCAACCCAATCTGTAGCACCCACCACCACAACCGCCGCCGCAACCACCGCAACTACTGCTGCAGCAACTACAACCTCTACAGGGAAACCACCTGCGTCAGGACTCGGATTCGCTAACGCTGGTGGAAGCGTAAAGATCAGCAGCAGATGGAGCAGCAACTGGGCCGTTGCGGCATTTGCGGTATTCGTAGCGCTACCTGGAGTTGCGATGGTAGCATTATGATAAACATGTAGAGAGATGGGGGGGAAGTTGTCTATTCTAGCGGGATATTTTGTCCACCCATTCGCAGGGAAGATCATGGCGTGCTGGAGTAAAAATAATTTCGATTCGTTATTGTTGATATTCTAATCAGTTACCGCTGCTTTTTTCTTCTTCTTTCTTTTACATATCTTAGCGGCGAATGATGCTTTTCGATTCGATATTTCTTCTCTGTTAATAGCTATCATGAGCGAGCATTTTATGGATTGAGATGAACGGTTGCTGTTTGAAGACCAAACATGTAAATATGTTTTTAAAGATGTCTGGAATATGAAGAAAACAATCTTTCTTGAGATATTCAACTTGAAGTTACACTTTTTAATTTATGCAAGATGATTTGTTTGTATCTTCTGTTAAATGTTTCGTCCGTACCTTTTCAGAATTGTAGATAAATATAGAACGGACATTTAATTAATCCCCCTTACGTCCAAAAGTTCAACAGATATAATTCCTCTACCTATGTTTCTAGAGCTGTCCAATTTCCAAACCATATATATAGGATGGTAGTAGAATGCAGTGAGTACACTTTAAACCTATTTGGGAGGTGGACGTCACGCATAAGAGAAACAATTGCAGCCAGAGCAAGCGTCACTTCCCCCCTAGTCTCCTGTATATAAGTGTAGTGAAGATAGTTATAACTTAGTGTTTCCTTGGCAAACTGGACGAATTTTCTTTTGTTGCATATCTGAGAAAGTGTATACTTCCGAAAAGCTTCAAATTTGGTCGAAAATGGATGGGAAGAGGTTGAATTGAAAAACCATTCAAGTCTAACAGACGAGAGCGTAGGTTTTCAGAATGGTTGTTTGGATCGCAGCTGCGTGAAGCTCATTGTGTATACAGGCTTTAAGAGTGGTGAAGCTAAAAGTGTCTGTTGTTGGATTAGGTGTTTCTTGGCAATCCTGGGTAAGGAAGATTTGTTGTATATCTGAGAAATTATATACTTTTGAAAAGCTTCAATTTTATCGGGAGAAGGAAAGGGTTGCGAGTCAAAGAATGGCCTGATCTCAGAGTCAGGAGGTGAACAACTTTGGATTTGCGATTATTGAAGGCAGGGAGCATGTGTCTGCATAGAGGAGCGGCGGCTGTATGGCAGGGTAGCGAGGTGAAATAGAGAGATGTGGATGCCAGGTTTTGTTGCATATCTGTGAAGTATATACTTTTTGAAAAGCTTCAAATTGGAAAATATAGGAGGGGAAAAGGAAGAGATCACCCAAATTCAAAGTCAAGAGGTGAATAAGTTTGAATCAGAGTTGCACAGCAAGCAGACTGCCCTAATTGATTTAGCGTGCTTTAATAAAAGAGTCAACAAATATAGTGATCGACGCGGCCACAAACTTTTTGTTGCATGTCAAGAAAAGTATATATTTCCGGAAGGCTTCAAAAGGCTTCAAATTGAATCAATAAAAATGGTAAGAAACTGGGTCAAGAGGTGAATAACTTCCAAATTGATGCATAGAGAAAGAAATCTGCCGATGGATAATTGATTGTAATGCTTTATTGCACGCCTTGGCGTAAGATAAAGAGTTATTCCCTAGCTAACAAGATGGAACGCTTAATCCAACGCAGATGACTCTTCTGTTTTGTTGCATATCTGGGGAGTATAGATTTAATGAAGCGAGCAAAATATGATAGCATAACAAGATCAAGTAATAGAAATGGCCAAGATAGATTCGATCTAAGTCTAAGAGGTATATATATCCATGAAATGGACAGAAGTAAGCTTTTGTAGTGGCAAATGGGAAGGGATGGTGCGGTGCGTATTAAGTAAGACGCAGAATTGTTTCTGGAAACGCAATTTGATAGGCTGCCATGAGCAAGTCAAGCTCACTCTTCCAAATAGGGAAAGAGGTATGCCCACATCCAGATCAACACGTGAAGAGTCAGGTAAGTTTCCACACTATGCTACGAAATATATGTAGACTGAGAAAAGGTCCAAAACGAGTATAACAAGACTAGCCTCATTCTCATTATGAGCATAACAAAACACACACACACACACACATACATAATATATAAATGATTAGAGAATTGAGGGAATTAATTAGGGCAGGATGTGGGAGTGGTTTTGTGGGAGTTCAGATCTGCAACAAGACTTCTTGTCCAGCAATATCAATGTGTTTGTTTGTTTCCTTCCTTCCTTGAGCACACATGGCCAATGGCTTATTGCAAGTCTCCAAACCTCAGATGTGCAACAAAATACTGTCAACCCATTCCCTCTACCTAAATCTGACGTGCAACAAACTTTGGCACGGGCAGGGTAGTGACAAGTTTATAATAATGAGCCAGGGACGTACCTGAGGCCACCAAAGAGTGAGAAGAGTAAGAAGAGACTATCTAATGTCGGACCTGAATCGACGTTAAAAATCCAATGTCCTCGTCTCTTCGACCACCCAAATTCACTCAAGCCTCCAGAGCATTAACTCCAGAAACGGGTCCAATTTGCTCACTTTGTCGCCGCCTCACGAGGGTCTCGATTGGTCTCGACTGGTCCATCAGACATTGAGAGAGGAGACGAGCAAGCATCATTCCTATTGCTAACCTCAGACCGCCCATTGGCGCATGAAGGTATCCCCGCTTTTGTTTGCACTGAGGCCTGGATCAGGCTCAGACACCTGCTCGAGCAGAGCTATCGATGAGGTGCAGCTACACTAATCAAGGTAGAGCTCGAGGTGGGCTCGAGGTGGGCTCGGGTCGTGCCTGATTGAACATTTCCATATCATGGACCCCGCTGTCGTCTTCAAAACCGGCCCTGAACTTCACGAGCGACGCGACACGGGGTTGAAGAATGAACGAAGGATGGATGGAGAACCGAGAAGATGCATTTTGACATGCTAGAAAGGCCCAGAAGAAAGGAAATTCAGATATGGAGATGATTACATGAAATGACTTTCATCTGCCTAGGGCTAGACCTTCTGGGACGACGCCAGAATGGGGAGTGAAACGACAGGTATGGTCTCAGCACGTGGGGTAGAGAATGAAGGTAATTAAGCATCACCAGCTTGATGAGGGAGCAGTTGCCAGTTGGCAGCCGGCAGTTGACCGAGGCTGCGATGGAAGAGGGAAGGGAGAAGGCACCTTGGTCAGCATCACGTCATACCCGATGACTTCAAAGTAAAATAATAAAAAATTGGAAAAGCAAAGAATGAAGCTAATGCTTAGATAAGTACTTACATACGGATAACGTAATTCCCGGTCCCAAGGAACACTTTTTCGCCACTTATATATTCAACAACAAATATTCAACTAACAACAACAAATAATCAAATAAATTCAGTGACTAGCTAAATTAGGACATTTAAGTCTATTATGTCCTATATTTCCACATTCTGAGCACTTTGGTGGCCGTCGTGGTGGTGCTGACAATGAATTCGCGGATGTTGAAGGATTGATGACCTCTAATACATTTTGCACTGTAGCACTTGATTGAGCTAATGCTTGAGCTTCCTGTGCTGTCAATGAACCTGTATGAACTAATCGCTTTCTAGGCTTATGTAGTTTTGCCTGAATTGAAGCGTTTTCAGCTCGTAATGCTTCTATATCCTTAGTCATAAACACCATCTCATGCATAACCATTTCAAATCCTTTGACTAGTTGATTCATAGCCTTTTTTGTAGGAGTTGTAGGACTATGTTGTTCCCTAAGTAATTGCTGAATAGACTGAGATTGCAATTGTAATTGAACAGGATTATGAGGTGTTTGTGGAACCCATTGTGCTCTAGGATTGCTGTGAGTACTCCTTGGAGGTGTAGGAGTCTTTTCAACTTGAATGCACAATTTAGCTAACACATGCTCTGGTTTATATGGAATCAATCCTGTTACTGAAAATCCATTGCAAATAGTAGTTGATTTGAAGGTTTGCTGGTGTACAATTGGATATACAGCTAAGAAATCTTCCTTATCAATATGTTGAATTCTATCTCTTACTTTGCTTTCAATTTAAGCATCATACATGCGTTTAAGCATTGTAAAACAACTCACATTAAATGGCTAAAGGATATGAGATGAATGAGGAGGTATACAAAGTGGAATAATGTTGTTTTGAAAGCAATATTGATCGAATTCAGATGTTACATAACTACTATGACCATCAAGGACTAACATATGATATTAACTTTTAGTTTTGTCCTTAGTAAATGGATTAAATATTTTTTGAAGTCATTCAAGGCTAATTTAATTATTAGTCCATCTGTTATCACTTGTTTCAAGCCTCCAATCTTCAGGCAATTCATGATACCAAGCTAGTTGATAGTTCTTTCCTTTAAAGATGATCATAGGTGGTAAGGCCTATCCATAAGCATTGATTGATTTAATAACAGTTACCTATTTATGATTCTTAAGTTGTAAAAGTGGAGGCTTTCCAAAACAATCAGATGATGTAACTACTTTAGTAGTAATAATAATTCTTATAGCAAAGCCTGTTTCATTGAAATTGTAGATATCCTCATCTAGGACTCTATATTGAGCTTTAATCTCTAGGAATTGATTGAACTACTCCTGAATAAGCTTTGGATCTTCATATAAAGCTCGTTTATAACTATATCGACGAATATATTTGGTGGTAAGCTTAGAATGGCGATTCAAAAACTTATGAACTCAATTTTTGCCTACAGATGTAGGAGAAATAAGTTCACCCTGCTTAAAAATCAATGTATCAGCCATTGCTTGCACTCCTGAAGGCCTAGAAGGCATTCCTCGTTTTCCTATAGAGACAATCCATTGTACTAACGATTTCTCCTCAAGTTCAGTCATTCAAAAGGCTTTGGTGTAAGTAGTTCCTACTTGATTTCGACGTCGAAGACGACCATACAATGTAGTCATAGGAACATCAAAACTACATGCTACAACTTTAATTGACGCGATTTGTTTGTTTTTTAACGCGTTTATAGCAAGAAGAACTCTTCCTTCTTGTTGCGCAGTTGGTTTTCTAGCCATTGGAATGTGTTTTGGTTGAAAAATAAATTATTGAAGTTGTTGGTGTTGATACAATTGATGGTCGCGGGGAAAGTGTTCCTTGGGACCGGGAATTACGTTACGGAGCATGGAGAATCTTCCTCTAGACGATAACACGGATGAATGTGGACCGCCGGTTGCACTGCCCGTATGATAGCTCTCTCTCCTTCTTTCACATATTAAAGAGTGGGATGTCTACTGTACAATACGAGTATACGGCTGGGCGGAGAAGGAGAAGAAGAAGACTGTACTGTGGTAGTATGTACAGCAGCATGTAATTACTTACTCATATGATCGCAATTTGTAACGATGCATCGGTGATTGGACAAACCGATGCAAAAAGAGGCCACCAAAAGCTCTGACCAGCCTCACCTTAAATATTTCTCCAGTACGTACGGAGTAAGTTGACTGGATCACCACCGTCTTCCGTTCTGATTGGCCAATGTGCTGGCTACATTGACACAGTACTTGTACCTGTACCTTGTACCTTGCGGCCAGCAGCAAGCACGTGCCGAGAACTCAACGGCCAGTGGACGGTGGCACTGTGGGAAGATGCAGCCAGCTGGGATGGCAACGGCCGCCCAGGCCCAGACAAGCACTTCTCCCCCGATGCAGATATGCAGATATCCATGTAGGTTACAGTACAAACCGCTAGAGAGGAGGGCCATGGAAGCTTCTCCACCTTCGATTGTGGCCGGTTGCAGTTCCTCATGTTATCGTAGCCTGGCTGATCCGTCGCACTCAGTACTACTTTTGTACTATACATTACACCATCGACAAAATGCAAACCTGATCTCCAGGCACAACCCGGCTCTGGTGTCCTAGTCTGAGAAGACATCCCTTGCCCTTGCCTTTGACTTTGACTTATACTTGTACTTGTACTTGTACTGTGCAGTACTTCTACTACGCGTACTTGGGAGCCTTCCAAGAGGGCTGGCCTTGCACCATCCTTGAAGAATATCTGCAGCTAGATGTGGAAGCTCCATGCCAAGTCGCAACTCATCAGCATGGAGACAGCAATCCGTGGCCATTGAGAGCCGTTGACCTGGGCCATGTGTAGCATCATCCTGCCATTTGCCTCCAGAGCTCCAGAGAGAATCAGGAAGGTCAATCCTGGCCATCCTCGAAGATGCTGGGAACAAGGTTGGACGGCTTGGTTCCTTACATGGAGGTGAGCCCAAAAGCTCCAAAAGCTCGAGAGGAGCTTGTATCCTAGCGGAGCTCCCGGCTTTCCTGCCTCCTCCTTGCTCCAAGTCTCCCAGTCGCCATAGGCATCGTCCTATCATATCCTACACGTGCGATAGCTCGATCCCTATTCTCTCCCAGCGGGGAGGTTCGTCCCAACAGCAATTGACAATCGGGGACGAGTATATAGTCCTGCGGGTACGCCGATCCTGGAGCTGTCTGTTTCTGCTCTCTTTCTCCAGCCCTTCCAAGGTTCGAGACACCAAAGAGTCTCGACAAGAACAGAAGACTCGATTCCACGATGGTTGGTTTCAAGATCCTCACGGCTGCCGCCTTGTCTGGTGTTGCTCTTGCAGCTCCCGCACTCGAGAAGAAGTCGCCCAGCGATGGATGGCAAAACAGAATCAAGAATATCGTCGTTCTGGTCGAGGAGAACCGATCCTTCGACACCTTCGCTGGTGGTCTGACTTACAACGAGCACATCAATGGATTGATCAAAACCAACTACTGCAATTCCATGTAAGAAACATACCGCTTCCTTCTGGACCTCGAGATCTGAGGTGGCTGGTGCACGCACTCAATTGGACCAGAGCTGATAGCTATTTAGGAATGCTTCTGATCCTCACCAGGCTGCTGACATCTGCGCCGGTCCCAAGGCCAACGACGTTGCTCCAGATGATCCAAACCACAGCATCAGTGGTGTGAACATGCAGCGTGAGTAGAAACATGAAAAAAATCCACAAATCTTCCTCCACTAATTCAGTTGGCCAGTCTTCAGCTCTTACCACCCAGATGAGTCTCTTGTCGATGCCGGCAAGCAGAAGCAGAACATGCGTGGTTTCATAACCGAGCAATCCATCTCCTACAACACTCTCAATGAGACCCGTGCAGCTGAGGTTCTCAACTACTACACGCAAGACCAAGTCCGAGTCTTTGCTTCCATGGCCGAGAACTTCTGTCTTTTCGACCGCTGGTTTGCCTCGGTGCCAGGCCCGACCAACCCCAACCGTGCCTACCTCACTTCTGGAACCTCCCACGGCCACGGTTCCAACGACAACTCCTTCCTTGTCTATGGACTCCCGCAGCGTTCCATCTTCCAGCAGCTGACCGAGAACAACATCTCCTGGATCAACTACCAGAACAGCACCACTGGTCCCGGGCAGGGATTCAACCCAGATGCTGCTTTCTACAACTGGACCCTTCAATCTGGTGCGGTCGAGACCAACATCAAGCCATTGGCTCAATTCTACGACGACGCAGCAGCCGGCAAGCTGCCTCGATTCACTTACCTCAACCCCGAGTGCTGCTCCTACCAATCCTTCCACCCTCCTTCCCCAATCAGCTCGGGCGAGAACTTCATCAAGGGTATCTACGAGGCTGTCCGCAACTCCCCACAATGGAACGAGACCCTCTTCATCCTGACCTTTGACGAGCACGGAGGTTTCGGTGACCACGTCTACCCACCAGTCAACGTTCCTCCAGGAGACGACCTCACCTACACGGAGACTGCCCACGATGGCAAGCCAATCACCTTCGACTTCAAGCGTCTTGGTGTCCGCGTTCCTACCCTACTGATCAGCCCATGGGTTCGCCCAGCACATGTTGAGGGCCAGGGCAGCAACGCTGGTGGAGAGTACTCTCACACCAGTATCTTGGCCTTCATTGCCAAGCTCTGGAACCTGGAGCCATTGACTCCTAGAGTTGAGTGGAGTGCTACCTTTGAGCATTTGATCAGCGACAAGTTCCACTCTGACAGCCCAACTGTTTTGCCCGACCCATACCCATTCAACTAAAAGTGTTCATTTTGGCCCTTTGAAGTTATGAGGATGGGGATGGATCGAGATAAAGTGATAATAATGAGAAATGAGATATGAGTTTTAGATATAAACATATACTTCTTTCTTCAGTAGTAGCAGTGCATTGGCTGATTCTACATGGGAGAGAGTGGAAGCGTAGTAAAGAGCAATGAAAACGAATAAAAGTTGTTCTTACCCAGTTTGTCATTCGTCTGTCCTCGCACGTGACCTTGCCTTACCTCCATCTCCACTCCGTCAAATTTATTAACCTTCACAACCCTCACAATCATTTTACGTTTTACAATCAGCTTACTTCATTTTATCTTTTTTTTTTTTTAACGAGCTTACTTTACCTACTCTACAAATAAATAGGGAATCCTACAATAAATTAAAAGGTTATGAAATGATATATATAATATGACGTCAAACCAAATTAAAACTCCACAACTAAAAGATATGGAAACGGGATAAAGGGATAAAGGGATAGAGAAAGGAGAGAGAAGCAAAAGGGGGGATCATACAAGCTAAGGCTAGGGTGCGGGGTTGGGAATACGAGATGGTAGGCTTTTCTTTTTTGCGGAATGAGAATAAGCCATTGATGCATTGTTCGTACTCGTCGTACGACGATAAATAGATGGGATTCTCTCTATCCTTCAATATTTGACTACGTAATGCATGGAATTATTTCCCATGGCCTAGCATGTTGGATTGGATTCCGCTCTCCTGCCTTTGGGATCTCACGTGATGCTCAATGTTGCTACTGTATGTTTTTTTAAGACTCCGACACCTAGAGTTTATCATTCTTCAATGTCAAATCACTAAAATCACATACAATATAGCGACAACACTTTGGGAAACTTTGATCATATTTTATTAAGACTATATACTCCATTTCCAGCCTAACCGACCATTAATCCCATCCATTCCATCTCCCCCAATTTTGTCATTCTGTTCATCCCAGCCGGTCATTATTAATCCCAAACCTATACCCATAATCATTATCATCCACTTAACCGATTATAATGCCCAATAACCCATGTAGTGCAAGCCGTGCGTGTATGTACGAGATCAAAACGAAAAACACCGGAAGACCACCCCATCCATCCACTCCGATAATGCAAGAAAGGGAAACGTCGGCCTTCACATTTCTGTAAAATGCCATAAGATATAATTTGATATATTCCACTGGCGGCCAGGCGGCGCGTTTATAAAAACCAGGAAAGAGTGAAGCTCTTTACAAGAAGAGGACGGTCAGAGCACCAAAGAGAACAGCGACGACGCTGGATGATGCGCCAAATGAGGCTGCTATGTTAGCTTGACTAGGTCCAGTAGTAGATGGTTGGGGTGGAGTGCCAGAGGAAGTAGTGAAGTTGCCTGCTGGTGCGCTGGGGGTGGTGATGGGGGCCGTGCCGGTTGGGGCCTGAACTTGTCCATCACTAATCTGGGTGACCACGGCACCTGGAGCAGTCGAGGTAGGTGCTTGAACCTGTCCATCGCTGATCTGAGTTACCACAACACCTGGAGCAGTCGAGGTTGGTGCTTGAACTTGACCATCGCTGATCTGAGTGATGACTGGTCCTCCTGGCTGGGTGGTAGGAGCCTGAACTTGTCCATCACTGATTTGGGTAATGACAGCACCGGTACCAGTAGGAGCCTGAACTTGACCGTCACTGATCTGAGTGATGACTGGGCCTCCTGGTTGGGTGGTAGGAGCCTGAACTTGTCCATCACTGATTTGAGTAATCACACCGCCTGCTGCAGTAGAAGTGGGAGCTTGGACCTGTCCATCGCTGATCTGAGTAACGACACCGCCAGCAGCAGTGGAAGTGGGAGCTTGAACTTGTCCATCACTGATCTGAGTGATGACCGCACCACCGCCGGTAGAAGTGGGAGCCTGGATCTGACCATCGCTGATCTGAGTGACAACAGCACCGGTACCAGTGGGTGCTTGGACTTGTCCGTCACTGATCTGGGTGATGGGTGCGACAGTCATGGGAGGAGCAGTTGGGCCTTGTGGCTGTCCATCAGACAACTGGGTGATAGGGGTGGCAGAAGCAGCTTGTGGCTGGCCATCTGAGATCTGAGTAACGACAGGTGTATCACCAGAGCAAGGGAGCACCTGGAGGAGAATAGGCTTGCACTGAGGAGCCCAGTTGCGGTCATAGAGATTGTAGAAGTCGCCGCTCAAGCATTGCCAGAAGACAGCCGAGCCACCGAGAGCGAGAGAGCCGTTGCTGCAAGCCGAGAAGCCTGCAGTGTAGATGGCACCTGCTTGTGGTGGTTTATCAAACTGATACTGGTAGTTGGAAGCAATGTATCCAGTTCGTCCCTGGGAGTCGGTGAGAACTCCATTGGCGAGGCTGATAACAAGAGCACCAGGAGTACCGCAGGTTCGCTGTGATTTGATGTATTAGTCACCGACGAAACAAAGGGTTCGGAAGAAAGAATCACTCATGTGATAAAACTCACCTTCTCAATATCACGCTTGAGGGACGTGGTGGTAACTGCGCTGATCTCAAAGGTGCCTTGGTAGTCTGGTGAACACAAGGGTGAACCTGATGGAGCAGTTGCTGAGCTAACTCCTTGGGGAGCAGGCATGGCCCAGGCCGTAGTGGCCAGAAGAGCCAGAGCAAGAGTGGAATGCATGTTGAGAGCGAATGTGTATTGGTATCTGATGACGGCGTTACACGTCAAAAGAGGAGAGCGAATTGCAACGAGAGTGGTCGAACGAGAGAGACTACTCAGAGGGAGATGTTCACGAACCGTCACCAGAGCGAGAGAGCTGATGACCAGATTCGAAGTATATAGGTATGGGAGGGTTTGCAAAGAGGAGCAAGCAAGATGAGTGAATGGAAGGATGTGATGGATGAAAGAGAAGGGGACGAATGGGTGTCGAGGACAGGGTCATATATACCCGGTTTGGGGAAGCAAACAGGATGACGTTGATCGTCCTTACCCCTAACAACTGGCTTGACCACGAATGGGGCAGGCGGAGCTCTAAAGTGTGTGTATGTGTGTGTTTTGTCTTGGCTAGTCTCAACTAGAGAGTGTGTACGGTATCTGGGTATGTAGAGAGGGGCAGGAAGGCAAGGGACGGACAGGAAAGCGCAGAAGACGGTCGACACCAACCTTGACCAAGTTGTGCAGAATAATGCATGTCTACAAAAACTATCCATGCCTAGTAATTGCACCGGCTGAGCTGGATTTGCAGATGGCTGGTTCACTGGTTCACTGAATCACTCCTCAGCCTCGACTGCGGGAAGGCGTGAGACATGCAGAAGGCGACAGTTGCATGTCTCCATCTTTTTTTTTTGCTTGGCCCTTGCCCAAGTGTCCAGCGGCTTACCGGATTGTAGGAGACAGGGAGAGAAGCAGCAGAGAGAGGGAGGCTGGTGGTTGGTGGTTGGAGAGGAAAAGAGATCGCGTTTGTTTCTTGTTTTGTGTGGATTCGGTGGTTGGTGGGTGCGGAAGTAGCAGATATGGAGCTAGCCCAGTGGAGACTAGTGCCTTTCCTGCCATGCCTCTTTTCATCAATCGCAGAACCGGAGTTTGGGTGAGGAGAAGCTTGGAAAAGGGGGATTGAAAGGGATTTGGATGCAGTCCACCTGTCTCCGGTCCGATCGGAAGATCTCTCAGGCCATAGCCGGCCAGCCAGCCTCTCCTTCCTCACTACGTTGCTTTTCTGCCCTATCCATCCACTTATCCAGCCTGACTGCATTGCAGATTGTGGCCGAACCGCGATACGAAGTGCGCAAGAACATGCCCGCGAGGTACGTCATCTTCTTTGCCCGCCAGAGAGCTCCAGTTTTCAATGCCATTAATTAATTATTGCCAATTACCATTACTTACCATGGCCATTGTTATTGCTATTGCAGAAGCATTGAATTGAGAGCTGCTTAGCTGGAGCTAGAGCTAAGCTGCCAGATGTCTCTCCTCTGTTGCTGCTCCGACTGCCGTTAATCTTTGCCACCAAGGGGACGAAAAGCAGGAACCCTTTAGCACATCCACTTGTTGATCCTGGTGCTCACGAAGTACAGAACTGTGGTAAGAACCAGTGGTGGCCAGGTCAGACATTCCTACTCGTGCCACTACCACAGCAACGAGCTGCACTATTCACGACTACGGACGGTACGTACGTACTATCCAAACTAATCAGGAACCATCCACGCCATCTCAGACAGCGACGACATCGACAGCGAAACCAGGGGAAACGGTCACGTTATGGTTCTTTGTTGCCATGCCAGCCACAATTCTAGTAGCATACCAAACAACATGAATTGAATCAATCCATCTTTTCATCTTGGAAGGGTCCAGAATGGAGACCCCGAGGAGGAAGACGGCAAAAAAAAAAACTATGATGTCGGCCCGTCAGTTAATTAATATTTTGACAAAGTAATGCGCGCATTCCAGCACACCAATTGCAATTGCTGTAGTGATTAAAGTATCCTTGGAAAATTGTATTTTTTTTTTACGCAGTTGGCTCGGTCGCATTCGACCTCCTCATGGCTGACAGAAGCCCTCCACTCCACCACGATAAAACACCCGGTTCCATCGATAGAATGCTGGGCCGCGTCAACTAGCTACACCGGCGGCAGCATCGCTCTGGCATTCTAGACCCTTCCGGACCCCTAAGAGAGAGAGCGGCAGACACGTACATGATCTTGACAGGATGGATTTCGGGCAATTGGATGTACCAGGTTCCAGAAGAATGGGTTGATAGAAAAGCTGAAGAGATAGGGGCGCAGAGCGGGGTTNGCGCGCGATGCAGCAAAGGCTGGTAGTTACAGAGAAGGCGGGCCCGTGGCTGGATCGTGGGGAGGCTGGCGTGGCTGCGTGGCTGGAAGGCTGGCATGCGCTGCATCTCGAAGCCGCAGCGACCCGCTGTTTCGACTTGTTTCGAAACGAAAAACTCGAATTGCTGGTTGCATTGGCCAAAGGGCTGCTCGAATTTGAAGCAACAGGAACTCCTTGTTTTATTTTACTGTACGGTACTTCTACGCTGCTATATTCGACGAACCTTTTCTTCTTCAGCTGGGCGCACAAGTTTACAAAAAGAGGATCTTTGCACGTATTTCCAAACGTTCGATTCTCGCGAGTCAGTTGAACGGTCTTGATGAACACCACCACTGATACAAGTGGACCTCTCGTTCTTCCCTATCGATCGTACCATACAGAGGTACATCCTACGTAGCATCTCCCCTGTTGCCAGCCATTTCAGTCAGACGTGAACCATGGAACAAAGACCTGCCATCTCCTCTCCCCTGGGACGACGGGGTGATCAACACACAGTCCATCACAAGAGTCTTTGCCACTGGCGTATAGCTGGCTCCAAGACTAGGAGGGGTGTTCGGATAGATGTCTCATGCTGCACATACCAAGTCAGAATTGTGCCTCTCGCCAGCATCAGGAACTCCCTTCAAATGAGACATTCAACTATCGCAATTGACTCTACCAAGGTCCCCTATTTTTGCCTCTCAATCTCCAAGTAAACAAACTTCCAAATCCAGGTATTTCGAAGATATCACCAGAGAAATTGGTCCCATATCCAACCTATCCGCCAGTTCGCATCTATTGTTTCTCGTATTCTCCCCCTCACCCACCCACCTATCCTCTTTTTTTACCCCTCACTTAAGACGAGCGAGAGAGGGATCAACAGGGATCTGCACACTATTATCCAAGCTTTTTTTCAGCGGATGTACCGTAACTTAACCGCCATGTGCGGTGAATCCACAATACACTCTAAATTTTGATTAACTATGGTTATCCATATCCCGACTTCAACGGTTCAATTCAACTTACAGTTCGCATTACTTAATTTTGTTGCGCGTCTAATGATATAATTATGCGCAAACGTCATAAACCACGCGCACACTTGACATCAGCACGATGGGAACAAAGCGTTTGTGCAACTTGATTGCTATGACAACTAGCTAGTTACACGTGTAAACTACGATCAAGTAAATTAATTTCGACAACCATTCGAATATTTATTTCCACATTAATTTTACATTGTAATTCGCTGTACATCCTGCAACTTAACGTTGCAATGTCATTTTTGCGGTGATGGTGTGAGGATAAATGTAGAAAGCAAAGTTCTTTCCAAGAGTTCAAAGCTCTGGGTAGGGTCTTGCCCAAGGGTTGAGGAAAGAGTGATTGGTCAGCCGGTCCTTGAAGAGCGTTTAAAAGTACCTCGGTATTGTATTTTCTCGACAGACGTACTGATCCGTAATTACACCAAATCTTAAGATGGAAAGTTAGTCTTAAGTAGAAAGGCATCAATTAGCTACGCCGCTTTTGTTATTACAGTATTGTTTTATCACTGCAGCTATAATTGTGTGCATCAACATAGAAAAGTAGGTAGTGCTCAATGTAACTTTCTTTTTGTTTCATATCTCATTTATTTCCATTTTAGATTGGATACAAACTAATTACATTCCAAATTATTTATTATTGGTCGTTGATAGAGAACATATGATATTAAATTGAGTTCTTAATTCCACGCCATTTCCTCATAGATTCTCATTATGTAAATAAAGGTCATCAATGCATGGCTCCCATCTCTCTAGCTCGATGCGGATCCTGTTAAGATACTTGGCATCCCTCCTAATATTATCTGGCAAGTTTCTCTGGTGGGAATCGATCCATGTGAGGTGCTAAATTATTCAGTGCTGGTGCTGTATATGCTATTTCTTGTGTGATTTTTATTCGACGTTAAAATTCTCCTATTGAAAGTGTAGACTGTAGAGACGAAGGGCTGGCCTGGGGCAGTTGCACCTTGGCTAACACTTGATGGGTGTTGATGAAGAGACAAGCGACTTTTGCTTGTGAGTCGTGACAGCTGTAGAGTTTATAATTTATGCTTAAGCTCTCTGGGCTCCCGCAAAGCAATGAACGAGCTATTTAATTCTTTCAGCAACTTTTGCAATTTTTTTATATAAAAAAGCATNAAAAAAAGTCAAAACCAAGTCAGTTTTGCTGCCATCTACTTAGTTGTGTTTGAATAGCGGTGTATTCGTGTAACCTTACCACTATGTAATTGATTCACTGCAACTCAATGTTATAGATGACGTAAATTGTGANTTTTTTTTAATCAACTATAGGAAGGCTACCAGCTCTGATATCAACGTATATCCATACAAGGAGACTCATCGTCCCATGTGTTTGAGAACATGATGCTAACTTTCCATACCCAGCTAAGCCAACTAGAACTCGGCATTTTTATATGCCATTTTCTGTCTAGACGAATCATGTCTCAGATCTCCACAGACCAAATGATCCTTGGCAATTCTTCCACATCTTAATCGTTCCATCCTCACTACCTGTAGCATAGAGTTTCCCATCCGGTGAGAAGCTTATACTCCATATTGGGCCATGGTGGCCTTTGTGAACATCTAGATTCTGTCAGTGCCGGCTTTGATCACAAAGATACTAAAGGTGTTGAAGAACGTACCAATCTCTTGTTCACTATCGTAATCGTAAACCTTTGCCCATGTATCTTTAATCCCACCGGTGACAATTTTTCGCTGCGCAGGATACAAAGTCGCACTGGCAACTTCATATGGCAAAGTTACCGACTTCAGAAGATGGCGCGCAGTAGGACCACCATAGAAGTAGATTGTCTTACCGGCCGCAATAGTCAGAACAGGAAGTCCACCACCAATATCACTAGCCTCCGATTTGGTGTTGCTAAATTCGCAAGTTCCAATCTCTCCTTGAACTTGTTGCTCTTGCACAACCGTTCCAGTTGACAAGTCCCACCATCGAATTATCTTGTCGTCTGCCGCCGTCACCAAAACATTGGGGTCGCGAGTCCAGACTATAGATTTGATTGTTCCTCTATGCACACCTGGTCCGATCTCGATGGCCATTTCTGCTGGGATCGTAACAGGGTCAATGGTGCTGTTACCATTTGTTATAGGACTTGCAGTTCCTTGCATAGGTGGCGGAGCCTTGGAGAGATCAAATATTTGGAGTTTCTTCTCCATTCCTCCTGTTGCAAGAAGGTGGCCAGAGTCTGGAGGAAATGCAACGGCGCGGACTATATGGTTTTGTTGGAGTATGTAAAGCGTCTCGCCACTATGAGTATCCCATATTCTCCTGAAACAGGTATGGTTAGCTCACAAATATATATATCGCAAATAGCTAAAAGCTTACGCTGTGAAATCGGCAGATGCAGTCGCTGCTGTGGCAGAATCTGGAGAGAGTCGCGCTTGGTATACAGCGCCTTTATGCCCAAAGAAAGTTCCAATCCTGTGAAAGAGTCAGAAATGGAATAAATAGGAATCTTCATATAAACCATACCAATCGCCAGTAACTCCATCCCGTAGCATAGGATTGTTGTCTTTACAAGCCGAAATCATATAATACTCATCTTCACTTCCAACAAAACCCGAGAAGCTGATATGGGGAACCGGTCGAGAATGACCATGACAAGTCAAGGGCACATAAGTCTTGGGAGTATCTGCAGTAGCCATGACGGAAAAGTCAAAAGAAGCGATTGAATGACCAAGTTTGGCAGCAAATTCGGCAGAGGAAGATATTCCAGCTGATGTATCAGACGTAAAAATCTCCAAGAGAGAGAATGACCTCAAAAGTGATGCAGAGGACCAAGATGACCGAGATTCGAATGTCAAGTAAAAGTATTCAAGATAAAGAGATTCGTAAACAGTCGTTATATCGTTATTTTTATTTTGGCGCAACCTTTATTTCCCTGCGCGACAATGTTGAAAATATATCCACAGCCTGGACGCCCCTGAATAGAACAAAGAGGAGCTTCAGGGAGTCGAGGCACAAAATAATCCAGGGGACCAAACCTAGAGATTTTGACGCTATAGGTGCCGGGTATATATTATTCCGCATCCGGCGGCCGATAACGATTAGACTATCACACCCACCGTGGGGAGTTGGCATGGTTGACAAACAGGGCAAAGGGAAGGCGATAGACAATAATGGAATAACACAACATTTGCTGCCGAATCCCCTTTGATTACCGTCTCATGCTCTGATCCGGGCATCAAAAACCTGCAAGTATATCACAATGGCCGATTTTAAGCTTTCAGCCTCCTTGGTGGGGCATGATGATGATGTAAGTCCGGCCATTTCTGTTCTCTGTCCACTGTCCACGGCTGTTGCTGGCGGGCAGTACTCTATGAGAAGCTAAGAAGAGTGAAGATGTGCTCATAAAAGTCTATTCCAGGTCCGCGCAGTAGCATTTCCTTCTTCAAAAGCCGCTCTTTCAGCATCTCGAGATGGCACTGTCCGATTATGGAAGCTCCTCTCGCCAGCCCCACCAGTATTTGATCCTACAATATCCTCCCATAGCACAGCATTCGTCAACGCGCTTGCGTATTTACCGAGTACTCCAGAATACCCTGATGGTCTCATAATATCTGGAGGAAAAGATGCTCTCATAGATGTCCGGCAACCAGATAAAGTGCCGTCAGATAATGCCGAGGCTCTCCTCATCGGGCATGCTCATAACATTTGTGCTCTCGATGTCGACCCCGCCGGAAAATTCATTGTCAGTGGAAGCTGGGATGCCTCTGGCAGGATATGGAGGATTGGGAAATGGGAATGCGAAGCTGTGCTTGAAGGCCACGAGGGTAGCGTGTGGACGGTGCTTGCTTATGATTCTGAAACGATCATTACGGGCTGCGCAGACAAGCTCATCCGCGTGTTCCATATAAATGGGAAGCTCCTTCGAACTATACGTGGCAGTCAGGATGTTGTCCGGGCATTATGCCGTGTTCCTAAAGGCCATCCATCAGGAGCAGACTTCGCATCAGCGGGCAACGATGGTATAATTCGGTTATGGACCGTTTCTGGTCAACAAGTTGGCGAGCTACAAGGTCATGAAAATTTTATATATTCTCTTGTTTCACTGCCGTCTGGTGAGTTAGTGAGTTCGGGAGAAGACCGAACGGTTAGGATATGGAAGGGGCATGAATGCATTCAAACCATCACTCATCCTGCAATCTCTGTCTGGGGCGTAGCAGTATGTGCGGAGACTGGAGACATCATCAGTGGGGCTAGTGATAGAGTTGCAAGAATATTTACGCGGAGCTTAGAACGTGTCGCAGATACAGAGACCATTCGGCAGTTCGAAGATTCTGTAAAAGAGTCCTCAATCCCCCAGCAGCAACTTGGAGAGATCAACAAAGAGAAGCTACCTGGACCTGAATTCCTTACACAAAAATCTGGTACAAAGGAAGGCCAGGTTCAAATGATCAGAGAGCTCAATGGCTCAGTAACAGCACATACCTGGTCTGCTAGTAAGGAGAGCCTGTGCACCAGTTATGATATACGCGTGTGACTGACTTATGGAATTCTAGCTCAGAGGCAATGGATAAACGTTGGCACAGTTGTGGATGCAGTAGGGAGTAGTGGTAAGAAGGTCGACTATGGCGGTAAAGAATATGACTATGTCTTCGATGTCGACATAGAGGACGGCAAACCTCCACTCAAACTTCCCTACAACCTCTCCCAAAATCCCTATGAAGCAGCTACGAAATTCATTGAGGACAACAAACTCCCTATAACTTACCTAGATACGGTTGCAAACTTCATCGTCACGAACACCCAAGGGGCAACATTAGGCCAGCCTCAAGAGCCAATCCAGTCTGCACCAGATCCATGGGGAACAGATGCACGTTATCGACCTGGTGACGCATCCGCACCTCAGCCATCATCGTTTGCACCACCACCAACAGTCCTTCCACAGGAAGAATATCTTACTATTACCGTGGCTCGTTATGAGCCAATGCAGAAGAAGATCGAGGAGCTTAACCAAAAGCTCATCAGTGAAGGGCATAAAGATCTCTCTCTAAACCCCTCCGAGATCTCGACTCTTCATAGTCTCCGAAAACACCTAGAAGCATCTGGTGCAACAAAGACATCCCAGGCTGTGGTTGGTGGTCTTGATTTAGCAGTGAAGCTGGTTACACAATGGCCTTATGGCGACCGTCTCCCGGGTCTAGACCTACTCCGCCTTTTATCAGTCGCACCAGAAACAGCGACATACAGCGGTCTTGACGGGGCGAATATAATTGATGTGTTGATTGCAGGCGCAACTGAGTCCAGCACTCCAGCAGAGAACAACATCATGATGGCGGTCCGAGCCTTCGCAAACCTCTTCGACACCGACGAGGGCCGCACACTCGCCGTGCGAGAATTCGACAAGATCCAATCTGTCGTATCTTCCGCTCTTTCCACAGGCAGCACGAACCGCAACTTGCTAGTAGCAGCTACGACGCTTTACGTCAACTATGCTGTCCTCTTCCAGAGCAAGTCTACCGATGACGCATCCTTTGAGTATATCCTTGCGATATTGGACACATTGAATCAGATCCTTGGAGCACAGAATGACTCTGAAGTTGTGTATCGCGGGTTGGTGGCATTAGGTACGGTATTAACTCTTGGGGAGGAGGTTGTTAGTGCTGCGAAGGAAATCTATGGTGTGAAGAGCACGGTTGATAAGGCTATAGGGAAGGCGAGTGATGCAAGGATTAAGAGGGTTGGGGGTGAGATAAAAACGTTGCTTGCATGAAAGGCATTAGTGGAAAAAAAAAAGATTAGGTTAAAGCTACATAGTCATGGTTTAGCTAGAAATAGGGATTATGGATTTGATCTCAAGGAGTTTCGGTTTCTATGATCACATGAGTTCAATTTCGCATCCTTTCCATCTGAAAACCACTTCAAAACGGGGCAAAAACAATATTATTGTATGTGAATGAGTCCATGTGAGTAAATGAGTAGATGTAGTAGATATTTGATATTCATTTATCTTTAGTATATCTCTCGCAATATCTCCTCCTTTCCTTCACCTAATGCTCAGTCCTCCCTGCTTTCCTACTCTTTTCATACTTCTTCTCACGTTCATAGAGAAGAAGAAAAATATTACAAAATTCCCTCGCGACGTAAGGTATATAATTTATCCGAAACAAAACCAAATGGAAATAAAAGAAATGAAAAGATGGTCGCAAGTCACCAGGCTCGCTGGACCTGGCCAAGAAAAACACAAAAGAACTCCTAGGAACGCCCCATGCTTCCTTCCTTGATGATGATATCCCAAAAATGTTCCCAATCCCTTCCCAACCTCCATGATTATGTACAGAACCAAAGGGATTTCCCTCGGTGTGTTTCCCAAGGACATTAGGTGTTGTGTTATTCTACTAGCAATGATAGGTGGTGTCACCGCTCAGAGATATGCCCACAGGAGACCGGCGAGCAGCGGGAGGTACGTTACGAAGTAGGCGGTTGTTCTCGAGAGCACGGCGTCGGAGGTCTTCTGACCGTTGGCCTCGGCAATGGTGAAGACATCGGCGAAGCTGATGTCACTGGAGTTGAAGCAGTTGGAGCTGTTGACTTCGGCGACGTCTTCTGGTTCGGCGAAGGTGATGTCTACGCACTGTGGATATTGTGAATTAGCGATTTGGATTTTTCATATTTTATAAGGGTAACTGTTTTTTGGTGTTTTTTATATATTTAGATCCAAATCCAAAGGCGCAAGGATATTTGAATTGGTGGTGGAGGACAGATAAGAAATGAAGTTGCAACTTACACTGTACAAGGCCGCACCGTGGACGGCAGTCTCTACCACCTGGATAGTTGCGTTATCTCCGACGTTCACCGTTGTGTTGACTGGTAGGTTCACGCGTGGCAGACAAAAGGTTCCTGGGTATGGGAATTTGCTAGGACCGATGATCTGGAAGACGGGCGTCATGGGGTTGGACATGTTTGGGGGGCCGCCGTCTGGGCCATCAGTGCCGAAGCCAAGATTGATGTAGAAGAAGGCCGTCGCATGGCCCTGAAACCATCCTGGCTGAAGGGCAATGGCGCCGCCGGTAACAGGCCATTTGGTACGGTTGGTTGTAGTGTGCATACCGCCGCCTGTGCAACGAGGTCTGTTTAGTAGATGCTTTGGTGGGATAAGGAGATTTTGGGAATAGATATGGAAGTTGGAAATCAAAGCAAAAAAAAATCGAAAACAGGAATGAGAGAAGAATAGGCCATCTAGGTGTTTAAAAAAATGAAAATTGAATCCATATTTCAGAAAAGAAGACGATAAGTGAATCTTAGATAAGATATCTTCTTTGGTCTTCCTCCTCAACCTTTCTCTCTCTACCTTTCAAGTTTCTGTATATCCGATATTTACCCCCGCACCCGCGCAAGNAAAAAGACTCGCAAAAAAACCAAAAAAGGAATTGTCCTCGAAAACCGAGATGGCTACTCACAAGGATACATCCACTGCATGCCATAGGGAAAGGTCGCGTTGGTGATGAGATTGTCGCCTCGCCAGCCCGGATAGGTGATGACGGTGTGGGCGGAGGCCCAGGTCGCGCACAGCGAGAAGGCGACGAGAAGTGATTGCAGCGTGGGAAGAAGCATGGTCTCGGCTAACCAATATGGAGCAGAGAAGAGAGAAGATGAGAAGAAGACGACGAAGACAGAGCAGAAGGATGAATTGGAATGTAAGAACTCTTTATCCCAAGCGCAACTGGAACTGGCTCGTCTGAACTGGCATATATGAGAAGTCATCACCTTATCGCTGGGCCTGGGCACCCTTATAAACGACTTTGTTGCTTGACCATCGTTACCGTACACTTGCTCTGTGTCTTGCTTTGAGAGCGTGAAGATGCAAGTGCGATCCCCATACCATGCTTGGGCGGCTGGCAGTCAGCAGCCCTGGATGCCGGCAACCAGTCAGCGTGCGAGCTGCGGTGCGTCTGGCCATTCTGGATGGACTCGACTTCCCTTCTTCGGCTACTCGACTTCTCCTGGATGCATGAGAGGCGTGCTAGGTCCTGGGGACAGTTGCCAGTCGGTGCATGAGAAAC